>JBBPPI010000272.1:0-20916 GCA_038091915.1 Leccinum griseonigrum | reverse complement strand
CCCAAACAGCAGGGCGGCGTTGAGACTGGAGGGCATCGCGGAGGCGCGAGACGAGGAGTGCAAACGAATCCTGCGATTTTAATGGCGGGGGTGGGGGCGGGGGCGGGGATGTCGGGGGTGAACGTGAGTCGGTTGGGGCGGGGGGGTCGGCGGGGCCGAGGCCGGCGACGAACATGACTGGGCATAGTTGCGCCAACAGCTGGACGGGATAAGAGTTCATCGTGATATCCGACGGTGGGAACTTTCAATCCCGCTTCTTCGTTTCGGCCAAGTGGAGAAAAGTAACTGAATTATTTACTGCATGACCCGCTGAAATTCAGTTATCTTACTATCCACAGTGACCAGGCCTCCGAGCGGTACTACGTGAGCTGACATAGTTCAAATTGATCAGCTATAGAGGCCGCGTCTCTTACACAGATGAGCATTATGACCCTGGAGGAGCGTGTACCCTGACAGGTCACTAGGAACAACCGTTTGGAGTCCTCCAAGTCCAGCTAGTCTCATCCGAGCCTCTTCAGAGCGTTCTGTCAATTTCCAACATGCCCTGTGGTTGAAGTACATACTACGCGAAAGAGGCACGTTTGACCCTTCAGGGCGCCATGGACCTCATTCCATTCCACTGGCAGTTGGTCAGTCGTCGTGTAGCAATCAAAACTGTCGAGCTCACTCGGGAGTTCAAGGCACCCGACTGCCTGCCTATATCGCACACCCTCCCTTGTTCGCCTCGTCCCTCCCTTCCGCCTCGACGTCCTCGCCCAACCAGTTTTATTCGCAGACGATCATGGTGGTGGCTAAGGTGAATATCTGTGGGCTCAAAGTCCCGCGTCCACTGCAGAAGCATCTCGTGGTATCCCTAACAACGTTTGCGATCTTCTTCACTGCCTTCTTCCTTTTCCTCTTGGTCGGATTGTCTCTGACGATCATACGCCCGATATACATCATCGAATTGTCCGCGCTGAATTCGTCGAACCCCATATCAAACGCGGCCACGAGTCTCTACTTTGGCGTATGGGGTGTATGTGCTACCAGGCAAGTAAACCCCCTTGCTGTTCCCGTCCGTTGGGCCCAGTACTCACCTTTCTTTCGCAGCTCGTTTAACTCCAGCGTGGACCAGGGCACATGCTATGGTCCTCAGCTCGGTTACACGATCCCGACGACGTTCCTAAATGACGTCGGACTCTCAACAGAGCTCGCAACCGTGGCCGAGAAAGGCTTATTGCTTCTCCTTTCACTCCATCTCGTCGCAGCCGGTCTCTCGACCATCATCTTCATCCTCTCATTGTTCTTGCACTCGCACGCCGTCGCCATCACCGCACTCATCATCGTCATCGTGGCCGCGATTATCGCCAGCGTCGTGTTCGCAGCAGACGTGGCGCTCGTGCTCGTCGCCAGGAGCAAAATCGACTCCTTGTTCTCAGGCGCGAGCTTCACCGTGCAGTTTGGCAACGCGGTGTGGATAATATTGACGGCGCTGATTCAGACGTGGGTCGCTGTAGTGGTGTTGTCTGCACGAGCGTGTTATTGCTGTGGGGTAAGACGGTGAGTGATTAATTCAGTGAGCTCTGTCTGCGGGCGACATTGACATGGTGGACGACCCTAGTCCGAAGGAATCTGAGACGTCGATGGCGTTGTTTTGAGACTGGGCATATGATGTGGTGTTTGGTGTGTTTATTTACGCATCGTATGATACTTGGTAGATTATGAATGGATTGATCACCCTGCTTTTACGTTCATCGAGAGCCATCTCGCAATGCAACAATGGCAGTGCACGTCTGACTCTCGAAAACTCATCTATTACTTGTCCACCCCCGCTCTCGGCGCACGCTACCAGAATCGGTAGAACATCCATATCTGGTATGTTACAAGTGTACTTCAAATACCATACATTGGCTATAGCTACAAAACAATTGTCCAATTTATGTCCGCAGGTCAATGCAGTTCGTGAATCATATAAAGGCAAGACAGCCTGCGAGAACGACGCCCGCGATGACGGTCGGCGGGCTCGCAGCCACTGATCCAAGCGCAGCATTCTTGTTCTGATCATCGCACCGGTCAGCATCACGCGCGTGCGTCAGTGAAATAAATACAAAAACTGACGAGTGTGTGTGCGCTGGCCGCTGCGGGACATCCGTTCTGACACCCAAGGTTGAGGTTACTTCCGAGGATGGCTGCGAGGGCTGGATCTATCGGTGCTGGCTCTGGCTCGGGGACGGGAGAACAGGCAGCTGTATGGTGACAATAGATCAGAAAGAGGATATCACATGATGTTAGAGAACTGACCTAGTGTAGCCATGATGAGAATCGTCCAGAAACAAAAGACAGCACGGGTGCCTGCAGCAGTGCCAGTGGTCCTTGAACCGGAGAGAGCATGCATGATGACAATATTTAAAAAATGGATGATGGAAAATGATAGACGGCGGTCGGGATAACACGCTCAATCAATGAGCGGGCAATGGTCTTTTGCATGACGCTGCTCGTCCGTCTTATAGCGGCGCACTGAAGCAAACCATTTGTTCCGAAATGAGAATGACCATTCAACCCAAATTGGAAATCGTTGTTATCGGCCGAAGCCCCTATTCGTTTTATACAATGTCGCTCGGCTGCGAGACACTAGCACGAGATGCTTGGATACACATACAGAAATGTCGCATGTTCTACAGGCGCGTTGTCTGGCGCTTCTTCTTCTCTCGGTTGCTACTTGCTACTTACGCTCGCAGGTGCACGCCTGACCCTGAGTGGTGCACCCGCACTTCTCGCCAGAACCACGACATTCACACTCATCACAACACATCATATCAACACAAGTTTGAGGTGGATGGGAGAAGTACATACCTTTGTCGAGTGTGGGGCGTTCACGCATGGGCCGCAGTTGCACTTTCCCTTGGGACAAGTGCATCCAGTCTCGGATGGCCCGCAGGCACTAGGCACGGACCGCACGGTCACAGTCAGTAAGCGGAACGAACTTCGAGATTATTTAGGAGATCGTACCCGCAGTTGATCTGACATGTACATTCTCCTGATGTAGTCATGATGATGTGGAGTGAGATGATGAAACAGACCAAGTTACTTGAGGCATTTTATATGTGGGGCTTGGCTATGTAATCACCTGGTCACCCCGTGACATCACCGTATCTTGCGCATGATTTTCACTTGAATTGAGCGGAAATGCATGACACCTGCCCTTATCCTACCGATCGTAGGTCTCGTTACGGTGACATCGAGGTCCGGACAAGCTGGGCACTTTCAAGTTAAAGGTATATATTCGTCAAAACCGACGATATCAGTATGGATGCATTATAGACCTCCACATATCCTCGAGTTGACACAGGAGTATGACGAAGGTGGGCATGGATCCATTGTCAAGGATCTGAAGAACAGCCTTCGGCGAGCAAAAAGAGCAAGTGTGGAGATCAAACACATCTTGAAGCAGAATCCTCAGGCAAGAAATCGACAATGGTATCGCCGCTTGAAAGATCTTCGACTGGCTGCCATATGTATAGTTGATCTGTTCTTGTTAGATATCGGGCCAAGTATTGGATCGCCCTGCAACACGGCAGGGTCAGCTCAAGAAATATGGATACATAAATCTTCACCAACTTACCGACCCTCTAGGTGGTTCGCATCTTGATCTTGACACCGGCAGGGAATTCTTATGTGATGCACCAAAACGCACATCAGAACAATTAATTCACTCGGTGCTTCGAGATCTTCACGAGCAGCACTCGCAAGCAACTCCGCGTGGCAGTTCAGGCGATCCCAAGATCTCGTTCAATATTAGCGCAGCAAGCGATCTTAGGCCAACCAGGAACAACAGGCATAAAGTTCACGTGGAAACCAGACGCAGACAAGGGTCGCGAGCACTGCACATTTCCTGAATCGACATGATTTCCGGGTCAGTTTGATTCGCGTATTTGCGTTCTTAATACTGACAAACAGTTTTCCTAGCGCAAATTTGATATCATCTCTCACCACATGTTTGTATGTTACCCAGCCGAAGACGAAATGGGTTAGATGGTACAGAGAAGCTGTTGATGCTGCTATTGCGCTGACAGGCATGGATCGCCAATTTACATTTAAATGAGTGTTATTCAGCACCGTTTTCGATGTCAATCTGTAAGTTGATCGTACCTAATCGCTTCGCCACAGCCGGCATGACGATTTGTCCAACGCCTTGCGTATTGGCTTCTCCTTTCTATTGGGTGCGAGTGCGATGCAAGTAGGAATATTTTCCGGCTGTTCTGTCCATACATGATGATGTATCGGCGATGGATCAGCGCTTGAGAGAGCAGTTGAAAGTTTTTCAAGCGCAGACGCATCTGGTGTCTAGAATAAACCCGAGGAATAGGGCCATTTGTGCACAGAGAAAGGAAGAATCGCACCTGTAGAACAACCTATTTCGGTTTGTGTCATAATCCACGGACATCGGATAACAACTGTTATGGAGACTCACTTTGCGCATGTTCCTGAGGTCTGCAAGATAATCGATCGTTTCCTGTCGATCACGCGTCTCGTGCAGAATCTGCGAGTGAGATGCGTCAACGGAGGGAAAATACAAGGACACTCATGCGACCGGCATACCGCGGTGGCTGCATGCGCCGCCTGGGCCATGAGTGGCCCGACGCCCCACTTTTCTTTCTTTGGCAGTGAGTTAGTTCTCTACGGGACACTCTGATGGCTTGACTCACGTCAAAGAGGTCCCTACGTACGACTATCTGCATCACTAACGGCTCGGTAGGCTGCGGTGGGACAGCGTTCTGCGACTGAGAGGATCATGTCAGACAGCTATGCCCTCTGCCATGTTGAAGGCTCCATCAGAGTGGGCTTACGGACGTAGCAACAGGGGTCGGTGGAGTCAAATAACTGGGTGAAAGTTGGGGCTCCATTGCATCAAGTGAATAATTGTCCTAAGTGGTCTAGTACAAGCAAGCAGATGGAAAGGCTGATTCGTTTACATAAGCGGAAGTTCAAAGCTTGCGAGACGACACCGTGCCACGGGCCTTGCCACAAGCAACCATGCCTTCTAGATTTGGAACGCTTCGCTGATGAAAAATGACCAAAAAGGCACTTCGGTTTCCCTGAACTTGGCCCAGCATGGCTCTGATGAACGTGGATCTCAAAGATCTCACCTCTGTGATTCACAGAACCGGTCGACACGCTGTAGATGCTGGCAATCACGCAGATATTTGGCTGGGGGAATATGTCGATCCCAAGCAAGGAAATCGCAAGGCATGTACTTTGACTGGACGGTCATTCCCTCGATCCGACATTCTATTCCAGATCAACGTTGCGATAAAGGTAATCAGGAGCGCCTTCACCGCTGAAGAATCGAAACGGTTCAACGAGGTCAGTGGATCAATCGCGTACTGTCCATTAGATCTAGTGAAGTCTCAAAATTGACGTCGTCACTGTGTTAGAAACTTCTGCGAGAAGCAAGACTGTGGACTACAATGGTTCACGACAATATCGCACCGTTCCTTGGAATCATGACCGCTTCCGACGTGTCTCGTCACCCAGCTCCTGCGTTGATTTCTCCATACTACGAGAATGGGAGTCTGCAGAAGTACGTTACAGACAAAAATATTGCGCTCCGCGGAAAGATGGATCTAGTAAGTCATCGAAATCGCATCATGATAAACGGAAATACCGAAGGTAGCGCACCAGCTGTTCCAAATATCTAGTGGTTTGGCTTTTCTGCACGGCCACCGTGTCGTTCACGGAGACATCAAACCGGTTCGGACCTAGACTTCAACTCTGGAACATGTCCTCACCGTGTCCTATGATCCTTCTAGGGGAACATCCTGATTAACGACAGTGGACAAGCAGTCCTGACCGACTTCGGTCTTTCTATTGTACTCGAAATGTCAGGCTTTACAACCAAGAACACACCTGGCACACTTCGATACATGGCCCCTGAACTCCTGGCCGAGCAGACAGCTGCGGTAGCAATACGACCCACACCCGCAACTGATGTCTGGGCATTCGCGATCACAGCGACGGAGGTGAGATATACCATTTGCACACACATTTTCTCATGATCTCAATGGCATTATACACTTGTAGATATTCTCTGTAAAGCAACCGTACCACAATCGTCCGCACGACGCTGCGGTGTTGATATTTGTCACACAAAATGGCAGGCTTAAGTATGACGATTACAAAAACGACATCAGGGAAGGTCTGTGGAGCTTGCTCGAGAAATGCTGGAAACAGAACCCTGGCGAACGGCCCCGTATGGAAGACGTAAAGAGCTTCGTAAACAAAAAGAAGAGTAGCTATGTATAGGTGTTGGCATCTTCGAGTACAACGACACTAGTGATCTATAGCCTTGATCTGTTGCTGATACTGTATCCCTCGTCCTCAAGAACGGCCCTTGCAAGGTGTCCTACTATAGCAAACAACCGAGTGTGGATATAGGCGTGTTCTGAACTTGCCTGACGCCTGGAAAACCGGGCTGCGATGCCTTGCGAGATGACCGCCAACTACATTTGATCTAAGCAATGATCCGCGAAGGCTGGGAAATTGGGCTCACTCGGAACAACATCCAACTACGGACGAAAACCATATCTTCGATGGGGTATGCTTGATTGGTGAGGCGACAGTATTCACGTTCTAGGTCTTCTAGGGATGTAGGCACGTCTTTCGTTGTGTTTTTGAATGCCTTTATAGAAGTGAAGTTCTTGAAGACTGGATCATCTGGTACGTTTTTCGGATCAATCGCCCATGGCTGCGTGAGATTCGCAAAGTCTGCCAGCTAATACGTATTCATTTCGAGTCTCGAAGGTAGTGCAAGGCAACTTACCGGGTTGCCGAGAGTACACAACTCCCAGTCTAAGATTCCAATTACTTTGTTCTCGAATGGGTGGAAGATCAAGTTGTCAAGCTTGTAATCTCCGTGAACGACGCGTGATCCAGTCTTTCTTTCATCTGGGAGATGCTTCTGATACCAATCTACTAACTCGTCGAAAAATGGTATACTTCCTGTTGGTTTCGATGTTTCGATGTCGACTACCTCTGCCTGCACCTTAGAAATACGGGTCAGGGACTTGATCTGGCGGGGATAGTAACTCTTGGATGATCCAAAGTTACCCAGCCCGATATCAATCGGGTCAAGGGACGATAGCGCCGCAAGAGCCTGCACAGCGGAAGTCCAACTAGTGACGCGACTTTGAGATGTATGTGTCGCGATTCATAAAAAATTTACTCGCCATTCACGTCGGTCGTGTGGAGATACTTCGAACATCCTCGGGTCGGTGAAAATCCGACCCTCCAAAAATTCCATGATATAAAAGGGTGTTCCAATGACTTTGACATCCTCGCACAAAGCATAGGGTATCGGGACAGGGATGATTTGCCAAGGATTGGTGCTAGGCCTGGTATTGTACTGATGGAGGGCATTCAAAATTTGATATTCGCGCTCAATCTGATGGGCAGTAGAGGAGAGTAGCTCTCCTGCGGGCTTCTTTCGCAAAACAAATCGTTTCTGTCTGCCATAATGTCAGAGACTGCTTGGAATGTGATGATGTTGGCGCGTGGTACAAACCTAACATCCGTTAGGATGTAAGTAGGATTGGACTACGGCTTGTCATGATTGGGTCGAATATTGAATAAAGCCGATCATACACACCTGCCCAAACTAGACAGAGAATTAGGTGGGTCTAGTCGGTATGACTGTGAACATACTTTGAATTGCTGGACGTCTACTGGGGAACTGACAGCTGGGACATGTAAGACGAGATATCCATTCAGTTTATCGATGTCGATGCTATGGCGGATTTCTCCAAATTCTCCACCGATACGTTTAGGAGCACGATTCGACATCTCAGGCGACTCTCACTTTGGTTGCTGTTATGGTGTAGCAATGTGCCTCAACCGGCGACGGTCCCGGGCCCCGGCTGTGCTGACTCAAATCACGTGGTGTCGTGTGCCACGTGATGTCAATTAACCAACGATTACTTGTATCATTTCTCCCGCTAAGCGCGGATGGACATGTTCTTGTAAACGTATGTTCTCAGTGCATCTACGATCCGGGAAACAGATTCATGATCGGAGAAAGTTTTGACTCGGAAGCAAAATTCTCGTTGGTTGCGTGGCTCGAACAAACGACGTGGGAAATTGCGCACGGAAACGCTGACGTAAGTTTACGGGAAGGCTAAAAATTTGGAGAAAATTGCCGCGACCATTTTTCTCTTCACTTTCGTTCTCATCCTCCATGTTCACTGCAGCTCGTTCTCTCCGTGCCTCCGTTGCTCGTTCTGGCAACTATGCAGTGCGTTCTCATTCGCCCGAGTCGTTTGACTCTCACACATTTTCTTTACAGGGTCTTCCGCGGTCCTTGATCGCGAGGAACATGAACACCAAAATCAATGGTGTGTAGCTCTATGGCCCGAGTGCGGTCTAGGTCTGATGCATTCATATTAGGACCCGTCGTGGGTATCGATTTGGGCACGACGAACTCATGTGTTTCCGTCATGGAGGGAAAGTCGTCTCGTGTCATTGAAAACTCGGAGGGTGCCCGGACGACTCCTTCCGTTGTTGCCTTCACAAAGCATGGAGAGCGGCTCGTCGGTCTCCCTGCTAAACGGCAAGCAGTCGTCAACGCGCATAACACCGTTTTCGGCTTCAAGCGGTTGATCGGTCGCCAGTTCAAGGACAAGGAGGTTCAGGACGACATGAAGCACTGGTAAGTAGTACATACATCAACGAGAGCTCTTTTTTTCTTAACCATCGACGTCTAGGCCTTTCCAAGTGGTTGCTAAAAGTGATGGTCGTCCGGCGGTCCGAGTTGAAATTGGCGACAAGACTCAGGAATTTGTGAGTGGATGTGCCTCTGACTATGCAACGTATTGACACCGTTGAAAGTCGGCGGAAGAGCTATCATCCATGGTGCTCACGAAGATGAAGGAGACTGCCGAGCAGCACCTCAACAAGAAAATCAAGTATGTTTTACCATGGGATATTATCACGCTCGCATTAATTCCATGCACTCAGTCATGCGGTGGTCACTGTACCCGCTTACTTCAATGATGCGCAACGACAGGCTACCAAGGACGCTGGTCAAATCGCCGGTTTGGACGTGCTCCGTGTCATCAATGAACCCACGGCTGCTGCTCTTGCTTATGGTCTGGACCGCGCGGATTCATCCATTATCGCCGTTTACGATCTTGGTGGTGGTACTTTTGATATCTCCATATTGGAGATGCAGAAGGGTGTCTTCGAGGTCAAGTCGACCAACGGTGACACTCACCTTGGTGGAGAGGATTTCGACATCACATTGGTCGAACACATCTTGAAGGAGTTCCAGAAGGAGTCTGGTATATCTCTCAGCCAAGACCGGATGGCTATCCAACGAATCCGTGAGGCGGCAGAGAAGGCCAAGATCGAACTTTCGTCGACTACCCAGACGGAGATCAACTTGCCGTTCATCACCGCTGATGCATCAGGTCCCAAGCACATCAACTTGAAACTGAACAGAGCAAATTTCGAGAACCTCGTTGGCGGCCTCGTCAACCGTACGGTCGACCCTTGCAAAAAGGCCCTCAGTGACGCCGGTATCAAGGCCAGCGAGGTCAATGAAGTAATCTTGGTCGGTGGTATGACTCGCATGCCGAAGGTCGGAGAAACGGTGAAGAGCATCTTTGGTCGGGATCCCAGCAAGGGTGTAAACCCTGACGAGGCAGTTGCTATCGGGGCATCCATCCAGGGTGGGGTGCTTGCTGGCAACGTTACAGACATCTTGCTGCTCGACGTGACACCATTGTCGCTCGGCATTGAGACCCTTGGTGGGATCATGACGAAACTTATCAATCGCAACACGACCATTCCCACCAAGAAGTCTCAGACGTTTTCCACAGCCGCTGACGGTCAGACTGCAATCGAGGTGAAAATTTATCAAGGAGAACGTGAGTTGGTCCGGGACAACAAACTCTTGGGCAACTTCAACCTCGTCGGCATCCCCCCTGCACCGAAGGGCGTTCCTCAAATTGAGATCACCTTCGATATCGATGCTGGTCAGCTCACATTCAGCTTTTTTTTTATGTTTCGCTGACCGCTTCATAGATGGTATCGTCAATGTCTCTGCCAAGGACAAAGCCACCGCGAAGGATCAATCGATGACAATCGCCTCCTCATCAGGTCTCAGTGACAAAGACATCGAACGCATGGTCTCTGATGCCGAACAATACGCCGAGTCCGACAAGGAACGCCGTGCTCTTATTGAGGAAGCAAATAAGGGCGAATCTGTTTCTTCCGACACGGAGAAAGGTTCGTTCATAGGTTTTGAAAGCGTTGCACCTGCTAAACATATTTTTTATTAGCGATGAACGAGTTCAAGGACCAGCTTGACGCTGCAGAGAAGGAGAAGGTCACCAAACTAGTAGCGGAACTCCGTGAATTGGCAGCTAAAGGTCAGACTGGTGACGCGTCGGTTACTGCGGACCAGATTCGAGAGAAGATCAACGAAACCCAACAAGCTTCGCTTGGACTCTTCCAAAAGGTTTACGAAAAGCGCAACGCCGAAAACGCCAACTCTGAGCCATCATCAGAGAACAAGGAAGAAGAAAAGAAGGATTAAATTGTCGGTGTTCCTGCTTTCGACTTGCTGATCTCGTCCTTGATCTCGCCGTGGCTACTTTGCCGTCCCTTCGTTTGCATCATCTCACATTCTACATGACACCGCATTACATAGATTATGATATAAGTACCACCACTCATACTATTACGTCGTGTTTATTGCCACTACAACCTCCTCTTTACGCAGCTGAGGAACGCCCCGCTCAATCGATATGCATTGCATCTCAGTTGGAGAGTGACAATGAGTGCTGCCACCCCGACCTACTTGTGTACAAACAACTGCAAACGGAATTCAATTTGCAACGTTCGCACCATGTGCGGCCTTAGTAAGTTGCTGCCATGTGTACTACTAGTATGGCCTTCTAAGAACCCTCGATTCCATTGTCACCGATCGACCCCTGGTCAAGTACTACCCTCAATCAACCGGTAGCATACAACAGAACACTGTGCACTCATCCAGATCCAACGTTCACATATATGCCCAATTCTTTTGCTCGCACTGCTAGCCTGCAGCTTGGTCCGATCGCTTTAGAAACTCTCCTCCGGCATTACTTTGATCGAGTGAGGAAAGATAAAGCTGAAAATGGTCTGTTCACGCAACTTCGACAAGATGAACTCCTCTACGATGAGGCATTCAATGTAGCCAAGGTTCGTTTCACCATATATTCGTATTCAAACTCCCTTAATACAGTGCTTAGAGACTCCTCGGTATTGCCACCCAGTGAGTGCTAAATCACTCGCTTACTCGCAAGATTCGCATATCATAGATTATAGTCACCCCGTCGAAGAGCTCCAGGCATTTTCTAATACGCGGACCCCGTCTCCACCTTGGGTACATGTTGTGCGGGTCACAGTCCCGATGTCCTGCTGCGACGAGGCCGCAGCGTTGCTCATTCAAGCTCTTGGAGGCGAGCAAAGTGCATCCCATCTAGTGGGCGGCACTAAATGGTGGCAAGTGCGTGGTGTCACTGGGTAGGTTATGCCTGTAAATCTTGAGCTGTGATTTACGGCGCTGTAGGATCGCTGGAGAATGGGTGACTGCCAGAAAAGATTGGGAAGAATACCAGAAACGTCAGAAGAGAATGAAAGTAGGCAGTAGTTCCTCGCAGGAAGCATCCGTGTCTCTCCCTTCCTCGGTTTCGGAACCTATCATTTATGACAAGGACGCGGATGACATGCGCTGTATTTTATTTATTCACGGAGGGGGTTTCTACTTCGGAAGTCTCGATCAGGAGAGGTAGCCTTTCTTTCACCATGCTTTTATTGTATGCTAATTATCCTTGACGGTAAGACACTGCATCCAGCGCCTCGCAAGAAAGATCAAGGGTCGAGTGTTCGGTAGGTGTTGCATGTAGTCAAATTGCTCCGATGATCACAAAGTAAACTTAGCCATCAACTATCGACTTGCCCCGCAGTATCCGTTTCCTTGTGCACTTCATGATTTAGTTGCCGCTTGTAAGTGCGATAAGTGGCTTGTGTGCCACCACTCACTCTCTTGAATCACATAGACCTGTATTTGATCAAGCCACCTTGCGACGCACCTCACCAACCAATCAATCCGGCTCACATTGTAGTCGGAGGGGACTCTGCGGGAGGTGGGATTACCCTTGCTCTGCTACAAGTGTTGCGAGATACTGGTCAACCTCTTCCCGCTGGCGGTGTCCTGATCTCGCCATGGTGTGATCTGACACATTCCTTTCCGAGCGTTCATGCGAATACCGCCACGGTAATATTGAGTTTCTCTTTTCAAAACATGATCAATTGTCTCATGGGATACGTCAGGATGTTCTCCCTCCGTACGGGCTTTCTCTTCACAAGCCCAGTGCTTTATGGCCCCCACCGTCCGAGGAGATGACACGCCGAATTCATACCGGAATTCGGCGAAAAATTCGACAAATTATCCGTGTTACTGCCACAGGGAATTCAACCGCTGAAGCAACTACTATGGTAGTTAAGGAGGACAGGTTAACGGAGCTTAGCCTCGTTGGCGAGGATAGGAAGTCAGTGTCAAGTGAAACGGCAACAGATGGTGGTGCTACAGCATTGATGCCTTCGGTTGACCAAAATGGGAATCAAACAATCTTTCTTGAAACCAACGTAGGGGAACAACTGAAGATAGATTCCCAAGTTCAGCTGTATGCCCAGAACAGCCTTCTCACACATCCTCTGGTTAGTCCTGCCCTTTCATATTTGGGCGGGCTTCCCCCTCTATTCATCATTGCGGGGGACAAGGAAGTGCTCAGGGACGAGATAATTTACTCGTAAGTTAGCTATTGCCATGAAGGGCAGGTAGTGATGATAGTCTTTTTTAATTAGAGCCCACAAGGCCGCTGACCCTTCAAAGTTCCCCTTGAAGGATGAAGTTCGGGCGCTATATCCACCGTTGGTGGGCATCGAGAAGCGTTATGGTCCCACGCAAGTCCACTTTCAAATATATGATGGTGTGCTCTCAGTAATCAACGAAGTGCAAGCGAAGGCTAATCTCTTCATAGATGCGGCTCATTGTCTGCCGATCCTCTTCCCTTTCACTACGCCAGGCAAATACTGTTATCGTGCCATCGCTACCTTCACGAAGCATATCACGGGAATGATACATGAAACGAAGCCTACAGCGAGTAACTCAGAACCAATTGCCTCATCTTCGGACCAGCTGGTCGGCGGTCCTGTGAGCACGGACCTTTACACCGGTTCACCTATCCAGCGAGTTTCCAGCCCACTCTCTGATCGGTTTATAAGCGAGTCACCTGATACCCAGGGCGATTCTCATCGCCCATCAGACTCTTCTCTACCTATATCAGATCCATCCGATTTACGATCATCTTTATCTCGGCCGGTGTTCCTCACATTCCGGACGAAATCTGTGCGCGCGCCGATGCCGAGGTCTATCTCAGCTTGGTCACTTCGAGGCAAAAGAGTGCCTTCCCAGGATGGCCGAAACGTGGGAGATCCCAGTAAATTACGACGGAGCGTGTCATTGATGGACACGACTGATGTGCGCTACGCTGGAGAAGCAAGTATCTACTACGACGATGAGGTAGGTCATGTGGGTGCGATGTCCTATCGTGTGTGGACGTCTTGGCTTACTTCTTGTATGATCCATTTCTCTGATTTGGCAGGGCCTGCTATCTTGGAAGAAAGGCATGATTCGCGAAAGAGTATCCACTCGGGGCATAATCAGGCCCCTAGAGCCTGCCGAAAATCTTCAGGCTTTGAATGTCCCCGCAGCGACCATTGGGACTTTCTCGGAGAAGACCATGCGTCGTTATATTGAAGGAAGAGCATTTTTCGACAAGAAGCACGCGAAAGAGCTATTGGCCATAGAGAAAAAGCGGAATCGGAACATAGACCTCGCTAAAAAGGATATTACGAGGAACCTGGTCCACTTGCAGGAGTTGCTGAATGGACGGGCAGTGAACAAGCAGAAGGAGACACATCAGGCGTTTAGAGATGGACTAGAATGTTCGACTGGTACTTGGGGATGGGCTTGGGCAGATGAACGACCTCCACCTAGCAGTATCGTCTCCCGGCGCGACACAGACGAATCTCGCAGACTTGCTCGCATTGCTGACCAATCGATCCTACAGGACGATGCTCAGATGAATAGTAACAGCCTCTGGACCGTCTTCGCAAACTTCCTTGCTGTGCCATCGACCAAAGAATACCCAGCCTCCGAGTCGGAAGCTGTCGGGAGCCCTGCAGAACAAGTCGTAGTGAGGAAAAGTAAATCCGTGTTTGCATCGCTTCGAATTCGGGGGAAGCAACCAAACCGCCGTACTTAGCTAGTTATACCAGTGAGGGCAATCAGCTTCACTTCACCAGACCACCACTCATCATTGACGTCTTATAGGAATTTATCCGAGCAAAATGTGCATAGAAGTGCTTTAGTGTTGCATATCGCAAACCTGAACATATATATATATATACCAACTGTGGACCCCGAACGGTAATTGTAACGACGTCCCCATCCCCAGGGTTGAACCTCGTGGCTGCACGTTGGCCCTGCATTTATATGTTCGGATCTCGTGAGTTTCCAAGCATGTTCGTGGTCACCTCACCTTCGGGGCATTGCAGACGTGCGACGATCGCACTCCTACCCACATGGGGATTCCAAATGAGTACCATTAATGATCAAGTTTCTTTACAGCTCATATGATGTTGGGGCATTGCATTATTATCCCTTGGGGAACAGTGAAACTATCCACATGCGACTACTTACACCGTGACTCTCGACGGCGGTTCCAGCAATATCTCTGAGAAAGGTGTGTTACAACTTTGGGTTCCTCGGCAAAATGTCGCTCTTAGTGTGTTCGATACGGACGGAGGGAAGGCTATGTGATGACAACCAGCGACCATTTATTCGAGGCATATAAAGAGCGCAGCAATATGGCGTTGCATTCCAGGTTCCCCACAACTGATAGACAAGTCGACCAAACAGCATGTTCCTCTCGCTCGCCTTCGTAACTTGTCTCTTCGCCTTGGGTAGGGGTCAAAATACCCTCACCGGCCAATACAGTTGCTTGACACAAGGCAACTACGAGCTGTGCAACAACCAGTGGGGCATCGGTAATGATCTACTTACTGAGCTAAATTCATTCACGACTGAAAGAAAACAAATCACAGCTGATGGTACAGGTAACCAGACCGCGACGTTTATCAGCACATCCGGGAACGACATTTCCTGGTCCACTACCTGGACTTGGGCTGACAACGAGAACGATGTCAAGACATGTAAGGCTCCATGACGTATCATGACTGCTGTTAATGACCGTTGATAGACACAAATGTTGAGTCAACCACTACCGTTGGTATGGCGGTGAGTCGGATCCTGCATCACTCTTGTTTGAAAATGCTCATATTTTTAATTTGCATGATAGTTGAGTGAAATCACCTCCGCACCAACAACTTGGAGTTGGGAATATATCACCACGTCTTCGGGAATTCGTGCTGACGTCTCCTATGATATCTGGATCGGCACCACTCCCGACGGTGCGCAGGCCTCCTCGGCCTCTTCCTACGAGATCATGATCTGGCTCTCTGGTCTTGGCGGGTGAGCTGGCTGATATGGTGTCACCTCGTTGTTTTCCTCACCTGTTGCAATAGTATCCAACCTGTCGGCTCTCTCCAGACATCTGATGTCTCGATCGCCGGCTATACGTGGAATGTATGGGAAGGTCCCAACACCGACTGGGAGACCATATCCTTCGTCAGCCAGGACGGTAACATCAACGACTTTAGTGTAGACCTGAACGAATTCTTCAGTGAGTCGTGTTTAGTCAGGCACATGATAGGCTGCTCTGACTCGGACACGCTCATAGCCTGGCTCATCGAAAATGAGGGTGTCTCTTCCTCCCTCTACCTGCAGGGTATCGAATCTGGCACTGAGGCCTTCACCGGTTCTGCTGAGCTCGTGATTCATAGTTACTCTGTCTCCGTTGCCACCGATTAGAGGTCTTGAATTGGTGCTTTGCAATAGTTTGGTCGCGTCGTGTACTGCTGCTACCATAGATCGGTATATTCAGGGGTTATTTTGACTTTTTGGGACTATTGTCCTGCTCCAATTCTACGATCAGGAAACTTTGCGACGGTTGCTCATTCCCATGGTTTCACAATAGCCACTACAGTCCGGGGGCTTCGCGTCTCCACGTTCACGTATCACTTCGCTGTTCCCGCGGGCGATGTCAGCGCAACTTGACTCTTCCGGACTATCCTTTTTGTTTGGTAAATCGCTACGGGTAGCCTCGATGAGGCATCATAAATACGCACTCGGGTCTCCGCCCGCCCGCTACACCAAGGAACTCTCTCGCAGATATCCTCGCAAACGGACTGGCTGGCTCAGTCTCGAGGTTGTGTACTATCTTTATTCTCCTGGACCAAGCTCGCTGGTAGACTCGTCGACATTCCTCTCATGGATTCACGGACTCCTATACGATTAACGCCCCACCGCGGACCACTTGCTACGCCTTCCACCTCGCCAGAAAGCAGCCCTACGTCTTCTACGTCACCCGACGACGCTTTCTGCTGCCCCACAACTATCCAACCAGCTCTTGATGTTGCTATCCTTCAGCATAGATTCTGTGCGCTAAGTCCACCTATGGGACATCAACCTCGGACCCGTCTTTTTCTCTGGAGGCGCGAAGTCGCTGAGCAGAGACTATGCGCTTATCCTTACCAGTACATCTTGATATTGGAAAGTTTCATATATTCGACTTTTGAGTTTGCAAAAGCTCTTACGGGAATCGTCACGTTCTGCTTGATGATATGGGGACTCCTTGAATTCGTGAGTTATCACACATTGCATGCATTGGTGGTGCTAACCAGGGTTTCTAGTCCGCGTACATGTCCAAGCTGCCTCAACAGTCAAATCTCTGGATATCGGCGTCTCGATTTCCTCTTCCATCTCCCACGGGAGCTTTGCGGTGTCACGCGAATCCTTCAATATGTGAATCAAGAGACCAACATGGCGCTGTTTTGCACTTTCTTTCTGAGCAAATCGGACATGCGAGAGCTTTATCATCTTTGAGTGGCAACCTTGGCTTGCCCCTTCATACGTTCCTGGAGTCTCATCGATCAACGTAATGTGTATTATCATTGTAGCAACGACGCCAGTCTCATTTTTTCCTAGGCTTGCAGCGGGACGTAACTTCCCGGAGTTATCTCATCTCATTAAACAAGTCGATGCAATGGCAAATTCGACTGAATTGCTCGACCCTTCTATCATCGACTTCGCGCCTGGCAGTTTTGTTGGCAGAAGTGTGCGTTCATTCCATCGTGTGGTCGACCCGCGTTTGACAACTCACTTTATAAAGCTCACACTCGGCCTGGACGAGTTGGATGGCCTCATATCCGAAACTGCGATTTCATTCCCATATGGGAAGCATCAGGATGCGCGCTTACATGCGATATATTGGCGCACTACCTCCAACCTCCTCTTGGAATACTCTGCTGCGCGTCCACGAGCTAGAAAACTATTGCAACATATTCGCGCACTCCACCAACAACTGTCGCCGTTGATTTCGGGTGCCTATGCTGCGGAAAGCATCGAGAGGCGGAGAAATGTGTGGTGGTGGAAAGGCATCGTTCGCCATCCTACTACCTCTGTTGGAGACGGGATGCAAGCCTTGGTGGCTGGACTGGAGATAACGCTGGACAACCTTCATCGGTTGACCGCTTACCTCGATTGGATTACTGAGCACCTTGTATGCGGTTTTCCCCTTTCCCCTGCGTTCCCACAATGTTGATCGCTTGGCCCTGCAGGCTCAGACGACCTTGAGAGACGCGTTAAAAACACGGCAAAGAACTGATTTCTTATCTACTTTTACGGCATTGCAAGAACTGTTCGCTCAGTCGAAGCCGGGACCATCGGCACCAAAGAAATACTGTTTCTGTCGTGTCGATCGTGGGATTGTCCCGCCCACCCGGCTGGAGAGAGTGGACATCATGGTTCCAGGTAGTCCGACGGTGCGGGCGGGACGCTGATCTTATTTATCGATATGGTATCTTATGCTTTTCTTATGATATATGATAGTCGACAAGAATGTAATATGTTTGTATGTTTACATGGTCGAATCATGACTTATGTACACACCCCAGAATTTATGAACATAATCTTGTATCCATCCCTAGCTGTGAAGGCGCCTACCCTCAGGGGGGGCATTAGCGTGTGGGTGTTCAATGGGTACCTAGATGAGACCTCCGGACCCCAGAGAAAAGGGACGCTCGCAAGCGGAGCGCCACGAAGTGACCAGCAAGGACCCGGGTAGTCCAGGATCGGCATAATAGACCGCGCAGGGGTGTCAATATGATGCTCAATGATCGTGGCCACACGGTAGAAGAGAATTCAGGGGTGCCTATAGGACATTCGAGGGTGCAAGTTGCATCGTTGATGCGAAAACTATAATATACGGAAATACAGTAAGAGTGTGAAGATACAGACACAAAATTTGTCACAAATATCCACAACCGATCATCGGTCTGGCAGGGGCTGAAAGCGGGTGTAGTACTGCTTGGTTTGGGCTTCCACCATCTCCTGTGTGGATTCTGGAAGGTCTTCCACGAAGCGACCTGAATGCGTCGTCAGCATTTGGTCAAAGTATACACTTTGGCACGAACCCGGTGATCCGCCGAACAACGACAGGGCAGGTATCACGGTGTTGGGCGGGATGACGGTGTTGTCTGCGACCTGTGCGCAGTCTTTGATGATTGTGAACTTCCCCTGAGAGCTGGCCATGAGAACGAATCATGTGGAGAATACACGACCTCACAATGATGCAGTTCTTCCCGATAACAACATGGTTGCCTATCGTTGCTGCTTCGACGACGGAGTTGGCTCCAATATGGACGTAGTCTCCGATCTTCATCGGATAGTAATTGAAATTTCCGCGGTACGTTTTGTACGGTGGTCTAGTGAAGTTGTTCGTGTGGATTCAAAGGGACAGAATGGTGGTATACCTCATGATGCAGCTGTCCCCGACCAGACAGTACCTACCCAAGGATATGACCACCGCATGGCCTGGACCAGTCCTCCTGAGATCCCCTCGGATGATTGCACTGCTCGATATGATGGTCTTGCCACCGAGGATGATATTTTGTGGTCCAGCGATGGTTGCCCGTCGAGAAACTTTGTTACCTGTGTCCTTTGAATGCGTCCATGACCTCTCTCGACACAAAATAAGACTGTCGCTAGTACCGTTTCAATGAACTCGGCTTTGGAGTAGTAAACGGGTGCGTCCATGCCGGGGAAGACGCGTCCGACCAAATGGCCGTATATGTAAAGAGGCTGGTCCCCCTCGTTCAAGCAATGTCGACTTTTCGTACAACGCTAACTCTTTCACAAAGTCTATGTCGACGAACAACTTTACTGCACAAGTTCGCGTTCGGTACCGTTGACAGTCAACGTATACGAGGCTTTGCGACACAACGGCGGCAAGTTTCAAGAACCGCCCTCAAGCCACGACTCGCACCGTGGTCCCAATCCACCAGACCGTTGACGTCTGGCGCACACACGTTGGACCCCCGGGAGGACAACAAGCCCGTAACATACCATGGACCTTTGGCACAGACCTTCCGCCGCCTCAAGATATTCTCGCTGGCCACGCTCGGACTCACGTGCACCATGGCCCCGTTCCTCTTCATCGTCGAGTCGTCCCTCCCCATGTCCGCGCGCCTCTTCCTGACGGCCACCGCCATATCCACCAGCAGCATATCCACAGCGCTCGTCAACTGGTGCGGTGCTCCGTACGTCGTCGTCCTGCGTCGTCTCACCCCGGCCGAGAACGGAGGCATCGAGGGCATCGAAATGACCACCCTCACGCTGACGCTGAAGAAGCTCACCACGCGTGTCTACGACGCTGATTTTTTGGTGCAGACGAATCGTCCGTTTGCCAAGTGGGAGCTTCCCCTGGCGATACAACTACCACCCTCCGACGAGGACAGCACTGCAGCAGGAAAAGCCGGCGCACCGGGAGAGGAGGAGACGGTTGCGGAAACACTGAACGACCGGGATGAGGTCATCGGTCGTTGGATCGTAAAGTGGGGCGAGGGAGGCACTGGGACTTGTCGGGGGACTGGTACTGTATTGCGGTAAGCCTTACAAATGCTTATCGTCGGTGCAACAAATTAATCGCCACACCGCCAACAGTTACTTCAACGTACACGAAGAGCTTCTCTGAAGAAACCCAAATAACCCCTTCCAAGTTTTCTACTTTGAATGTGTCACTGATTCACTATCATCATGACGTTTTATTGGCATCGGATATTGACATCATTTATGGAATGTCCACACGCTTGATGGGAAAGTAAGACCGCCCAAAAGTTATGGGCCGCTGCCCATCGTGCTCCGTGTGCAACCAACGATGAACTCGAAATCAGACTGCACCAATAGTAGACTAGTTATTCTTGCTCCATCGACTCTTACTCCACCAAGCTAGTCCAGGACTTATGGACCAGTCAAGTTCTAGTATTGCAACGTTGCCGCATCTTACACAATCCCGTTATTCTGGAAAGACTAGAAAAGGTTCCAAAGATGGTATTGGCCGCCAGTTCATCATGATGCAGGGTTAGTTCCCACAGCAAGAATTTCTGAGGTCCTCGCATCGTCATTTACTGCCTCCTGCAGGGCCGGATATATATGATCCGAATGATGCATATATGGGAAATCTCACGTGTGTACCAGCGCATCATACTTGTACCACCATCCCAGATAAGCGATGCCGAACATGGCTCCGATATAAGGAAACAGTCGCGTTAGTACCCGCGAGGCGTTTACCAAACGCCTAGATAACCGACTTCAGCCTCGTGCAAGAACGCGCCCAATCCTGGCTAGAAGGAATGTATCTGGCATGAGGCTGG
>JBBPPI010000271.1:0-20922 GCA_038091915.1 Leccinum griseonigrum | reverse complement strand
TTGAAGAATCTGCGAATAATCAACCCTTCGAGTCGAAACCAATGTTGTAGACATCAACAGACTCGTCGTTTCACGAGGCTGTTGCGATGAATTGTCCGCCGGGAGAGAGCTTAACCGTGAACACATAGCAGTCGTGTTTGAACGGGCCAGAAACTTCGATTCCTATCCGTTTGGACGAGCGGTTGTCGCCGCTCTTCATATTCCTTTCCAGGTGAATTTACACCTTGGATGGGGGTTCCCTTGCGGCCGCCTTCTCCCCTTCCATAATGTGCTCCACGTTTGCGCCAATCCGACGGCGATCTTCGAGTGTGAAATCGGGTCCAGGTGCCGAGTATCCAAGTTCTTCGAGGGCGATTCAGAACGAAGTAAACTATTGCGCATCAACTCGGAGTGCTTGCTGAGGCTAGGTAACTGAAAGGGGACATGACTTACCTAGATCAGTAAGTGGAAAGATCAGGGAGATGCATTTCATTGCTCGTTTGAGTACATCTCTGACTGGGGCGTTTTGCAAAGTTATGTGGTGCAAGTTTGGCGCGGGCGCGCGCGGCTGACTTGACGCGGAACTTGAACTTATCGGAAACGCCCAGGCTCACTTGCCTCAGAGGTCGAAGATCAAAAGGGGGTTCCTGTTGATGCGGTTCAAATTGTTGGACGGAACTTCTATAAGTCTTTAAGTCTTGGCTTCATTCATGCCAGAGTTCCGCCTCAAGTACGGCCTCTCTTCGATTAACAGAATTAACAGAAAGTTGTCCCGTCCCGTCTGAAGAGCTTACAATATTGGCAAGGTCAAAATAGGCTGGGTAAACACCTGCATTTTTCAATCTTGGTTGCACTGGTATTTTATGCCGTTATTTTCCTCCTCCTGAGATCACCTTGTAACAATGTGTTCTATTGTTCTGCCGCCTTATTTTTTATAGCGACAAATCCCATGTAGCATGCGTGTCCCATACCGTTATGAACATATGTAATTCACGAGGAACATGTCCGTGGGTACGGGGGGAGAAAGAGAGCATATTATTTCGCCACCAGGGGAGGGGCGGGTCTTGCATCGTTGCAGTGGACGGAACTCGAACGAAAGACAAAAAGAGAGCGGAGAGAAAGAACGAAAGAACGAAAGAATGAAAGAACGAAAGAACGAAAGAATGAAAGAACGAAAGAACGAAAGAATGAAAGAACGAAAGAACGAAAGAATGAAAGAACGAAAGAATGAAAGAACGAAAGAACGAAAGAAAGCCTAAAATGGATAGCATGCATCACAACCTTGAGCTCTGTCAACACCCATGAAGAGGTAACCATGGGACCTGTCCGCGTCTTGCATATCAGCATTACACAGTCGACAACTGTAAACCTGTAACCCACCTTGATGATGTTAATTTCAAACCGAACCAACATCGAATTCGCGCCGATCATCTCGAACACCTCCCGATCGACCTAACCCGTCGGGAAAGGGATCACGGTTGACCCGGGCTTCTGCGGCGCATGGAGCGTCGATTGCATCGCTGGTGGTGGCGTCCGCGGCCGAAATCCTGAAGTATCGGTGGCAACATCTTGTCCTTGGTCGGCGACTGCGATCGCGCCGAGACTCTGTTGCGGGCCCGGGAAACCATACGCATCATCCACAGGCGATGCCACAGTCGTCGTCCCATTCACCTCGCCATGCCTTGAACCCTCTGCCACAACCGTATGCGCTGTGTGCCCAGTCGCAGCCGTCGTTGCTGTCGAAGACACGTTGAAAAACGACGAAGACCCACTACTTGGGATAGCGCTCAGCGCTGTCCCCACCAAAGGCCGATGTGGAAGCTCCTTGTTAGGCGTCGTTGTGACCACGTTCATCCCCAACTCAGCCTCCCTCTCCCTCTCCGTCACGAAAAGCCTTGGTAGTCCGATCTACGTTGTCGTCCTGCCACAAACGCGCTACTTCGATACGCATTGTTTTAGCCACTCGATCAAACAGTTCGTGCGCTTTGAGTTTTTCATGGGCAGCGTCCGCACTCGACACACCCGGCCGGGGATGCGCGCGAAGCGAAGCAAGAAATACAGTGGCCTCCACCGACCGCTGCGGGTTCGGAAATTGTATTAGTGTGTCGAGAGTGTGGATCGCCGCAGCTACTCCATCTAATTAAACGGATGTTCAGTGATCTGACTCACTAAAAAGAACAAGAATGTTACCGTTGAGCATCTGCATCTGTGCCACGCCAATAGCACCAAGTATGTGTTTCGGCTGACCCTCCGTCGCAGTCGTGTAGTACTTTGTTGCTTCTTTTATTGATCCTTCCGAATGAAAGGTCCGCGCGATTTTAATATTACCTTCTGTTAGAAGGGTAAGTGTATCAGCGAACTGTACCGTTCGCTCTGCCAGTTTCAATGTCTGGTCAATGGTCAGTAAAATCAGAGAGGTGTAGTTGGGGACAATAAACTTGCTCGTTTAAGGTTATTTTTACGAAGGAAGAGTTCACACAACGCGTTCGCTGCTGCAGCGCTCTACTGGTTTGCATTGAATGCCTTCTCGATGTATTTGGTACCAGTTCAGAAGGCCTGGGCGCGTTCCTGTTCGGGCTGGTTTCCCGCCTTGCTCGTGCTGATAGACTCCAACCGCAGCGACAATTGCGCGGCCCACTCGGACAGGTTCTAGACGCAGCGGTCAGTACCACGTCGGAAAAAAGTGTGGTGAGAAGGGTTGCTCACCACCTCCAAACTTCTTTGCTAGGCTGCTTTTGCTTTCACCTTGTGATCCATCGCCCAGAGGCAGAGCCCAATACCGATGCGAGGATCCGGCGCGCACGACGGGTTGAGTTGTAGGACTTGCCGGAACAGTTTGAGAGCTTGAGGGTAACTCCGTCTCGCGTAAAGAATGCGGGCCTGCGTGTCAGGGTTGTATAAGTTCCTGCGGCGCTGATAGAGCAGAAGCACTGACCTTGCCCAGCAAAGCCACGATATTAGTCGGTGTATTTGGTACCAGTTCAGAAGGCCTGGGCGCGTTCCTGTTCGGGCTGGTTTCCCGCCTTGCTCGTGTTGATAGACTCCAACCGCAGCGACAATTGCGCGGCCCACTCGGACAACTTCTAGACACAGCGGTCAGTACCATGTCAGAATAAAGTGTGGTGAGAAGGGTTGCTCACCACCTCCAAACTTCTTTGCTAAGTTGCTTTTGCTTTCACCTTCTGATCCATCGCCCAGAGGCAGAGCCCAATACCGATGCGAAAATCCGGCGCGCACGACGGGTTGAGTTGTAGGACTTGCCGGAACAGTTTGAGAGCTTGAGGGTAACTCCGTCTCACGTAAAGAATGCGGGCCTGCGTTTCAGGGTTGTATGAGTTCCTGCGGCGCTGATAGAGCAGAAGCACTGACCTTGCCCAGCAAAGCCACGATATTAGTCGGTGTATTTGGTACCAGTTCAGAAGGCCTGGGCGCGCTCCTGTTCGGGCTGGTTTCCCGCCTTGCTCGTGTTGATAGACTCCAACCGCAGCGACAATTGCGCGGCCCACTCGGACAACTTCTAGACGCAGCGGTCAGTACCATGTCGGAATAAAGTGTGGTGAGAAGGGTTGCTCACCACCTCCAAACTTCTTTGCTAGGCTGCTTTTGCTTTCACCTTGTGATCCATCGCCCAGAGGCAGAGCCCAATACCGACGCGAGGATCCGGCGCGCACGACGGGTTGAGTTGTAGGACTTGCCGGAACAGTTTGAGAGCTTGAGGGTAACTCTGTCTCGCGTAAAGAACGCGGGCCTGCGTTTCAGGGTTGTATGAGTTCCTGCGGCGCTGATAGAGCAGAAGCACTGACCTTGCCCAACAAAGCCACGATATTAGTCGGTGTATTTTGTACCAGTTCAGAAGGCCTGGGCGCGTTCCTGTTCGAGCTGGTTTCCCGCCTTGCTCGTGTTGATGGACTCCAACCGCAGCGACAATTGCGCGGCCCACTCGGACAACTTCTAGACGCAGCGGTCAGTACTGTCGGAATAAAGTGTGGTGAGAAGGGTTGCTCACCACCTCCAAACTTCTTTGCTAAGCTGCTTTTGCTTTCACCTTGTGATCCATCGCCCAGAGGCAGAGCCCAATACCGATGCGAGGATCCGGCGCGCACGACGGGTTGAGTTGTAGGACTTGCCGGAACAGTTCGAGAACTTGAGGGTAACTCCGTCTCGCGTAAAGGATGCGGGCCTGCGTTTCAGGGTTGTATAAGTTCCTGCGGCGCTGATAGAGCAGAAGCACTGACCTTGCCCAGCAAAGCCACGATATTAATCGGCTTTTCTGCAAGAACTCCTTCAAAGGAACGCATTGCCTCGTCCATGGATCGAGTAGCGAGTTGATGTATGCCTGTACCTTGTCAGTTTGAGATATTCCGACGGAGACTCCTCACGAACCTCGCGTCAAGAATGCCAAGGTTCCACCAACGCCCTCTCCACCTTCTGTTGCAGCTCTCTCTTCCGCATTGAGGAACTGTGCAGCATCTCGATGATATTCCTCTTTTGAGCGTACGCCGACGAGCCTATCCTCGCCTGTGAGATAATCATGAACGAGAGCAATCCAAACCAATGTAAAGGCCATACGGCTATCCTGAAGTATTAGCTTGGGTGCTTTCTGGGCACGTGCGATTTAAATGTTCGCGAGTAGCGTGTATATCGGAGGTGACCGCGCTGCAGTTCCGTTCGCAGTCAAAGCTACGAGAAGAAATGAGTAGGCCATGTAGGTGCAGCAAATGCGACCACGTACATTCGATTGTAGAATGAGCAATCCGCTCGGCAGCGGAAAGGTATCCTCTTCGCCAGTATATTCCCCAGCGAGCTTTTCCCACACAGGAACCTTGCACTGGCTTTCTTTGAGGAGGTCGAGTACGTCGTCCAGGTTTGGGTCGAGGTTGTTCAAGTCGATCTCCTTGATGCTCTCCCGATCGCGCGACTTGCCCACCCCAAACGACAGCTTCGACGCCTTCTTGACCAATGACCGTGGCGTGTTCATGTTCATGCTGATGCTGATACTGATGTTGCCCGTCTTGCCAGTCTTGTTCAGACGACCCACGCCGACGATGATGGAGGTTGTTGCCACGACTACGCCTCGGCACGACTCAGGAACGGACGAGATATCTATCATAGATGGTATATGAATGCACTCGAACCCCGCCCTTGGTCTCGCAGTAGACTTGCATCCGGTCGAGCACCTTCTCGATGTCCGCCTTGAGAACCGAAGGAGGCTTCGTCTACGTTGTTTGACGTGTATATCATTCAAAATTCCCACCATCACAGTCTGAAAAAGCTACAATACACCTGAACAACCCCTTGAGATGAACCGGCTTGAAATCCTTGGGCCGTGCCTATACTTCGTCCCGCGAATCAAACGTCTGGTGCTCCGCATTCTCCTCCGTACTCCCAAACGGACCCCTCGCTGCCATTACTGCAGCAGGAGGTCGACCGCTGCTCGTCCCGTACCCAGTCGAAGGCCGTCGATGCCTCCCGATCGTACCACCGATTATTGGCAGCAACGCACCACCCGTACTGCACCGTCATTCGTGGCGCAGCGCACGCTCTTGTGGATCCAGGATCGTCGCCGCCCCCCGGTGCGTGTGCGACAATGACTGGCTCTGGCCCGCACACAACAGTGATGGCGCTAGCGGCGAATGCACCTTTTGCCGTCGGCCTTCGGAATCCATAGTGGCAAGCAGCAACGTTGTTCTGGTTGATTACGCCCACTGCGTGCGTCCGCTTCTGCGCCTCCGTATCCGTCGTAGCCTTGTTGAGCGGTACATCTCCCACGAACGTCGTCCGCTTCCCAATACTCCCTTGCCCTCGCTTCCCATCACCCCCACCACGCCCACGACCACCACTGCCCGACAATGTCCCGAACCGCTTGACGAGTATGGCGCCCGTTGACAGCGGCGCATCATGTTGTTGCTGTGTGAACTCCCGATAGTCCTCGACCCAGCCACCTTTTCCTTGATCACCGCAAACTCGCCGACCTCTGGAGCAGCCGTATGCGGGATCGGCATCTCCTCCAAGCTCGTGCACCGGCTTCTCCGGTCCCATCCAAATACCCCGCCCAGCCCACGCAAAACGGTCGGACCTTAGCTGAGACTGTGACTACGACGGTGGGGGGTGCACGAGGCATGGCAATGGTAGTGTGCGTCGTCGGTGGCGGCAGCCCAACGTCGCGCGCACTGGGTTGCCCATGAAACGTGGATGTCGTCGGAGACGCCGAGGCGGGTGCCGCATCATAAGACATGCCAGAGTAGTGCGACGTCTCTGGCGCTGGTGAACGAGGAAGAGGTATACTGCCATCGGTCTTGACAGAGGCGGGTGCGGCTAATTGTTGCGGTTCGCGCTTGTTGGGCTAGAGATGCGCCTTGCCATATGCATTCAGAGTGAGTGCTTCGTCCACGGTGGGTGTGCTGGGAACAGCGCCGGACTGGGTAAATATCTGGGAACTGGCAAAGTGACCGGAGCCGTATACGCGTAGTACATGGACATAAATGGATGAAACCCACGCGTTGCATCTGTGGGGTTGCGGGAATCAGCGATCGAGAGATGCGATCGAGAGTTATGTGGTGAGTGGGACGGTGTGGTGGGTGGTGAAGAGGCGGGCGAGAACAACTTCCGACAGTAAAAGTCGAATCCTGATAACCGCTTGGATTTCTTGGACGGTGTGAGGCCATCTTTGTGAACGCTGGACGAAGAACCGTCAAAGGAGATGGCGAGAGATGTGTTGGAAAAGGATTCACCCCTGCGAGCAGCGTGTCGACCTCGTTTCCGGTCCCAAGCGGTGATGACACGCATGTATGCTTCGGACTCGAGAACCGCGACTAGCTTGCGCTCAATCCCTTCTAGAGCCAAATTTGAATCCCTTCATGCCTCGGATGACTTGCCGGTCTAGGTCGTCGACACGGTGAGGTTCGTGATGGACGAGATGAGAGTCGGGCAGGCCACTGAATCCACAAACCATTCCATGGCTTCCGTCAGAGGCACGTGCGGCAGGGTTGGTGACCAGCATCCGGAATAGCAAGTGCCTGCACTCTGTTCACGGGATTAGAAATATCCGATACGCCAAGGACATTGGTTGGACGCACCTGCGCTCAGCCAGACAGTGCTCGACGAAACCACGTTTGATCTTGGCGTGCAATGCATACTCTGATCGTCAAGCGGGACCCTGCCACAAATAAGGACGTGGAGGACGACGCCAAAGCTCCATAGCATCGACTTCCGGGCCAACATAGACTTTTGCGTTCAATAATTGGGGCGCTGCAAAGTACAACAAGCCGCAGAAGGTAGACAGACGTTTGGCGGGGTCATGCAGATTGGAGAGACCAAAGTCAATAATCTTGATGCTTCCGGGAGTATATTTTTGATTTAGAGATGTGACAGAGGGTTGGACGTGGAGATGTGGCAAGAGACAACATGGACACGTTCGCGGAGTCGACCGTGGCTGATCATGATGATGTATGTATGTAGTAATTGAGCCAGAAGTACTTTAACTTACATCATCAGCAAACTAGCTATCCCTTCTCCAGACTCCCAGGAACTCCAGACCTCACCAGGCTTTTTATGTGTGCCATTCCAGAGTTCCAGATGTCCCAGACCTTCCAAGTCCTCCAGCCTTTAAGTCTTTGTCCAATTCAAGTTGACAGACCTTACTAAGTAGTAGCTACTACTGCAATGTTAGACCATTAAAAGATGCAGTTACTACTAGTAGTAGCTTTTCTAGGAACTTTAACAGTGATGCGGGCATTGCGTGACAGACAGAGAGCTGTCACAGAGCTGTCACAGTATTACACCCGTGACCCGTACACATCCAAAGTCTTTCATTTTTTTTTTCTTTCCAAGTCGATTCAAACCTTCGAAGAATTTTACCAAAGGATTTATTTTGTAAATTACGTAGTCTATACAAGATAAAAACTATTATCCACACGCACGCGTCCCTATATGACGCGTGCGTGTCAATTCAGACCCCCTCAGCACACAGGGAGAGGGTGTGCGGTTTCCCGGTCGTCGTCGTTTCGCCGGGTCGTGGTCATGGTTGCGGTGCGCGTGTCGCTGACACCGTCCCGTCTCCCCGCCCTCGCCGCCCTCGTCGTTTCGCCAGGTCATGGTTGTGGTTGCGGTGCGCGTGTCGCTGACACCGGTCCGTCCCCGCCCTCGCCGTCCTCGTCGTTTCGCCAGGTCATGGTCGTGGTTGCGGTGCACGTGTCACTGACACCGGTCCGTCTCCCCGCCCTCGCCGTCCTCGTCGTTTTGCCGGGTCGTAGTCGTGGTTGCGGTGCGCGTGTCGCTGACACCGTCCCGACTCCCCGCCCTCGCCTTTTTTTTCTGATCGTCGCTGACGCCGTCCTCGTCGTTTCGCCAGGTCATGATCGTACTTGCGGTGCGCGTGTCGCTGACACCGGTCCGTCTCCCCGCCCTCGCCGTCCTCGTCCTCGTCCTCCCATCTTCGTTGTTTTGCCCTTGTGCGATGTTGTCATCGTCGTCGTGGTTGCGGTGTCGCTGCCATCTCCCCATCCTCGTCGTCTTCGCCGTGACGCCCTGTCGTCGTCGTTCTCGTCGTCATTGCTGTTGCAATGTCGCCGTGCCGACGTCGTCCTTTTCGTCGTCGTCGAGGTGTCGCCGCCGCCGTGATCTCCCTGTTCTCGCTGTTCTCGTCATTTCGCCGTCGTCCCGTCGTCGCGAATCCATTCCATGGGCGTGCTTACCTCCGTCTTGCCACCCTCGTCTCCCTGCCGTGGTGATGGTGTCGTCGTGTCGTCAGTCGGCGTCACGTCGTCGTCCGTTCCGGTGCGTTGAGCGCAGAGGGTGACGGTGACGGTGACGGTGACAGTGAGGGGAGTGTGAGTGGGAGACGGTAATGGTGACGGTGAGAAGGGAGGTGAGGTGTGGGAGTGGGAGTGGAAGACGAGGTGACGAGGTCGAGAGGGGAGGGGGAGTGAGAGCGTGGGAGGGGGAGTGGGAGTGAGAGCGCATCCATTCGGACGCGCCAGAGGAAGTGGGAGAGGGAGAGGGGGAGGGAGAGGGAGGGAGAGGGAGGGAGAGGGAGGCGGAGGGAGAGGGAGGCGGTCATGGAAGGGGGTCAAGGAAGGGGAAGGGGAGGGAGTGGGCACGAGCGCCATTTGGCGGACGTGCAGAGAGGGAGTTGGAGAGGGAGAGGGGGGGAGGGAGTCGAGGAAGAAGGGAGGTAGGGAGGTAGGGAGTGGGGAGTGGGAGGGTCCGCATCCGCATCCGTTCGGACGCGCTGCGCAGAGACGGAGTTGGAGTGGGGGTCGAAGTCAAGAGGAGAGGGGGAGGGGGAGGGGGAGTCGGGTTGAGGAGGAAGAAGAAGGGAGGGAGGGAGTGGGCACGTGCGCGTCCGTTCGGACGCGCTGTGCAGAGTGGGAGTGGGAGACGGAGGTGGGAGACGGAGTGGGAATGGGAATGGGAGACGGAGAGGGGGGGAGGGAAGGGAGGAGGAAGGGAGAGGGAGTAGAGGAGGAAGGAAGGAAGGGAGTGGGGAGTGGGGAGTGGGGAGTGGGAGCCTGCTCGCCCGTGACGTGTGGTCTGAGACTCTCAGTGCGGCGTTGTTGCCGCCGTCGTCACACCCGTCATCTAGTCCGAATCCGAGTCCGAGTCATCGTGTCGACGTTGTGTTATCGATGTCTCGTCGTTGGCTCATCGGGTCGCTGATGTCGTCGTGTTGCTGACATCGTGTCATCGCGGATGAGGTCGAGGAGGCGTGTACGCGTTGTCGTCATTGTCGACGTTGCGCATGAGGGTACGTGTGCGCGCACGTCCGAGTCGTCGTCATTGATGCCGGACTGGGGAACACGTCGTCGTCGACGATGTGCGTCAGGGAGCGCGCGTGCACGCGTTGTCGTGATTTGCGGACGAGGGTGTGTGAAACGTTAGAAGAAACGGCTATTACTTGTTTGAGCGCGTACAAAAATCTGATCTGAGTCCATACATGATGTTACGTAAGTAATCTAGGTATATCAATCTAATCGAGGTGCGCGGTGAAATTGCGTTGCCCACCGGATGCTGTCGACACGCCAGTACCAACTGTGGGGTTCTTTACACTGCAGCCCTGGTTAAAAACGATTGATATATTAAAGTAGAACTTCAACACTTACCATCCTTGCGTAGCTATGTGTTTCAGGATCCTCTTCAGTGCGCGGAGCCGGTGAGGGACATTCTCGATGTTGTTGATGATGTCGAAAAACTGATCGTTGACCTTAGAATACTCTTCGTGACGAAACTTCACGGAAACGAGAGCTCCGGACGAGTACTCATCCAAAGCCGCAGTAAGCTGGTAATAAATCAGCGCCAGTTATTCTGATAAAATAGAAAACTAACCGCAGTTGCGGCAAAGGCCAACGCCCCGGCGGGAAGGCACTTGCTGAACGTATCCGGAAACGAGACCGCGAGCGACGACTTGCCAACATAATATCCGGTCACGCAGAGGTCCCGCAATGCAATACTCGAAAAGTTGTCAAATTTTCCCTGAAGACCCTCGTCATATGAGATCTCACTGTGAATAGAACGATTTACCTGTTCGTCACTCTCACCGTGAATATATTCACTTTCCCTCGTTAGATCGTTGTATAATTTCAGGACATGATCCGATAATTGTTGAGAACCATCGAAGTCACGAGGTTCCCAGTCCCAGTGCTTTGCGATGACTTGTCGAGCAACCTTCTTGAAGTCTGATCGATAGGTGCCCAGATCATCAAAAAGCTAAATAGAATACAAATGTTAGGCGGATGACAAAAGAGTTAGTTGAAACGTACGAGATCACTCATGTGAGATTGATACTTCCTCAGAATCGACTCATCAGGTTGTGCGCCGTCCTCCTTGAGCTCAGCCATTGCCTGGGTAATAAACTCGGCCACGGCCTTGCTGAGATATGCCTGCCGTTCTGGGAACGCATTGTTAGCGATGTTGTCGAAACGAGAGAGCGATTTTGCGCGATTGAGAATGGCTCTCCACGTCGCATCATAGAACTTGAGAGTTGTGGGGTCGTTGTTACTCCCGGGGCGAGAATTGGCTGCAACGGAGTTCTGACCCGCGACAGCATCATCGCGGGGAGTGACGACAGAAGGTGTTGTGCTGCTGCGATTCTTGGATTTATTTGCTAGAGACGCGAGATATGTAGGGTCGGGAGCACGCGGAGCACCGTTGCGAAGATGGTGGTCGAGCAAGACATCATGCTGGGCCTCAGGCTCGGGGTCTGAATCGTTGCGAGCTTCCGGCACCCGATGAGAACGGCCAGCAATGGCGCTACCGCCACGACCACGGGACGCAATCGTTGAGGGTTTCTTAGCAATTTTCCGCTGTACAGGGGTCGGAGGGCTAGCAGCACGTTTGGACAAACCCAGCTTCAAGTTTGATGGTGCTGGATCGGATGCTACTTCAAGATCCAATGGACTAGATAGAAAAGTGCTTACCCTTGGTGTTGGCGTTGGAATTGGAGGTAGTCTTACGAGCCTGAACATTGCCATGTTGTTTGGCTATGGGTGACGTTGATTTAGAGGAATGTACAACAACATTGGAGTCCTACCAGAAGGAACGCTAGAGCGCGCGGTCTTGACTGACGAGCCTCGGGAACGATCGACATCTTTGGATGATTGAGCTTGAACATTGGCCTCATTCAAGTCGCCTCCTCGTTTACCTGCCGGGACGATTGGTTTTCGATAGCATGTGTCGATATCGGAATCTCACCAAAAACAGCACCAGAGCGTGTTGTGTCAGGAGGAAATGAACCACCGGGCCGATTGCTACGGCTGTTCTGTTTACCTGTCGGAAGTGTTAGTCTGGGATACTGCGAGTATCTCAGAGTCTCACCCGGTGGAGCGCGAGGGCGCACGACTTTGTGCAACAACGAGTCGCAGGGATGGTCGTCATCGTCGCCCGAAGACTGAGAACGACCCCAACCAATGCAAGCGAGTGCGGTCTCTGGAAGAACCGAGTCGGTCGGTTGGTCATCCTGTTTTCCTGAAGCATATGTGAGAGAAACCCTACATACCCTCGCCATCCGATGCGAAGGCACTTCCCTCAGAATCCACTGTTAAATGCTTGGTCATCGAAGTCATCGAAATTCCTAGCCGCCACTTACCTCGTTGGTGTGCACGTCTCCTCTTGGTGGCCACACCCGGTTCGTCATCAGAACCATCTACGGGAGCTAAATAAGCTGGTTAGTTTATTTGGCGCTTCTGACCCCGCGTGACACACCTGGTGACGCCATTTCCCGGTCGTCAGAGCCTGAATCGTTACCCTTGGAGAGCCTCTCAGCGGCACTGTCCTCACCGTCCTCTTCCTCATCTTCTTGTTCGATGGGGGAGCGACATAGTCGAGATCTAGTACAATGAAAGTAATTAGTACACACAAAACGTGAACAGTAAGGACATCACCCTTCTTGCGAGAATGGAGGCAATGAATGATCCCGACCATCGTAAAAACCAAACGAATTCTCGGAACCTGCGAGCTGTTTCCTGGGGAGAACGGGAGAAGGAGGCGCAGGAGCAGCGTAGGGAATCTTCATATTTCTATCAGCTTCTAATCAACTTGGACGACAGCGAAGTTTTACGTACTTCGGGTCCCTTTCCTTTCTTGCGCGAAGATTCTGAAGGGGCGAACGAGTTCGGTGGCTGCTGACTGAGCGTGTCCTTGATTCGACGCATTTCTGCATTCCGAGGCACGCGCGGAGCTGTCTGAACACCCTCGATGTACTCCATCTGCCGCAAAGTGCCTCCCATACCTCGAGCGTCGCGTCTTGATCTTCGCAGTGCTTCACCGGGAGCACCATCTGTAAGATGGGTATCGCCCGTAGACTTGAGTTTAGCTCTGGGAACCATAACAGGAGAAGCAAGGGATGCGGCCAAAGTCCCGGTGGGCGCAGAACCTGCGGGAAGTTTGCTATAAAAAAGAAAAGAGCCGAATTACGCGAACACGCGCCAACTTAACTTCTGACGAGTTATATTACATCATACGATGTGCATGGCCGTTGAACGTTGACAAGTTGAGGCCTGAGGCGGCGGCTCCGTCGGTTGATCGAAGTCATGATGAAGTCAAGTGACGTTTGTCAGTGTTAGCACAGACCTACAACACAAGATTTTTGTAAAGAGTAGTACGTTAAGACATGATTACAACGCGCTCTCCACCGGGCCACCCGCACGACGCATGATCCGTCTTTTCTTTATGTAACGACCCCCCCCGAAGTCTAAAACATTTAAAGTCGAAGAACAACCGGTTGAAGTTCCCGAGCCGCTACTCAGCAAAGGCGTACGGCGATCCTTGACGAAGTGATATGGTTGAAGAGGTTCATAGTCCGCGTTCTCCGGGACTATATTGCTATGTAGAACTTTGCACGTGCGACGGAGAATTCTGATCACCGCATCATGATTGAGTGGGTCTTCTGCGCTTTCTTCAGGAAGGGGTCGTTTGCTGCCAGCGAGGAAATTAGCCTGAGCGGCCCACGGGTCGGATGCTTGGCGTTGAATGTGTACTTGTTGATCGTGGACAAGCCTGGAAAGCACCTGGACGCAGCCACCGAGACAATTGTAGTACTGGGTGATGCCCCGAAGGTGACTGCAGGATGACATACAGCCCTGCTTGATGTCCGCGATTGCAGCTAGATCCTTTCCCTCGTACCACTCCACAAGTGACAGTTTTTCGGGCGAGTCGTCACGGATTTTGCTCTGCGGACCAGCGTAGAGAATTACAATCCAACATAAGAGGTAGACAAACGACTCGAGATCGTGAGCCGGAGTGGGCTGCACGATTTTATTGTCGCCAGCGCGAAGAATCTCTATGGCTACAAACGGGAGAGTACCCTGTTCAATTGCGTTAAATGTTGTAAAGACGATTTCAGCTGGCTAAACTCACCGTGCGTTCTCCAGGTCCTACTACGCGATCCGATCTATCCACCATAATTGCGTAATCGAAATCGATTAGCAAACCCCGTACCCTAACGGTTCCATCCGGGAGTACTTCCTCATACATCATGGAATTGTTGATGCTGATATCTCGATGTAAGATACGACGACGCCATATCTCCTTGTGGGCTGTCGATCGATCAGGAACCAAATTAGGCCAACAAACAAATGATCCTTACCCAGAACAAGGTCGAGCAGACAAGTGACAACTTCCAGGGGGCTTGCAGCATGCGTGATGGGACGCCCAGCAGGTGTAAGAACGAGTCGCCGACGAACGCGATGGTCGTACTTCCGCTTGAAGTGTGACGTAAAAGCCGCTGGGCGGCGAAGTAGTGTCGAGTCATCCTGACCGTCCCGTTGGACGGTCCAAGCCTTCTTCACTCTCGGAACGCACTCAACATCTTGCAACAAGTGTAGAATCTCCTCTTCTAACGACTGGCGCTCAATATTCACCCAAGAATCCTTGATAACGAAGATGTTGCTTTCATCGCCCGGTGGAACTGACTTGGAGACAAACCAAACAGTCGTGGCACGACCCCGAATAAGGCTGCTGGAAAAACACTTCGCCATGATGAGGTATTTCGTATCGTCAACGAAGATGAAAGGGTGGAGTCGGCAGTCGAATGTATCATCCATCCCCAACCAGGAGGTTGGAGCGAACGCGGCAGCGGAGAGGATACGGAGAAATGCAATGGGTGATTCATGCAGGTCGTACAAACGGGAGTATACACCGCCGGCACGATCATACATGCACAAGCGATACCGACCACCGTGTATGGAGAGCGAGTAAGAGAACGCCCGGTAGGGTTGGGCCTCGAATATTGCCAGCATTTTTGATTCGATTTGAGACGTAAGTTTGAGGGTCTGTTGTCTGGAGGTGAGCTCCGCGAACATGAGGACGTCTGCCCAGTCCAGCTTCTGACTCTCTCCTTGTGCAGGTTGGCGTATCAATACACTATCGGGTTTGAGTGGGGCACCACCCGACAAAGGTTGTGTTGCTGTCGAAGAAGACCAAAGTCGAGGGGAGACCTCCTGCTTGCGTCGAAGAGCGGATGATATAGACGCATTAGTAGGGGTGGTGCACGAATCTGAAGATGAGGGAAGGTGGTGGAAAGATGTGTTGCTGGTAGGGGCGGGTGTGGCATTATCCACACTCGAAGGCGGTGGGTCAATGGGAGAAGGCTCCTCTGACTCTTGTACGCCAGAGGTAGATGGGGAATCCGCACTCGAAGAGGGTGGGTCGATGGGAGTTGACACCTCTGAGTCAGAGGTGGACGACGAAGAATGCTCATCGTCGTAGAGGCGGATCAGAGCCTTCATAACAGTACTCATGAACGTACTGAGCTCTCTTTCCTCCTGTCCTAGAGGAAGTCTAGGTCGCCCCTGGGGCGTCACTTTCTGCAAAATGGGCGGCAGATACCGCGGATCCCATTGTTTCGCCGACGTATCATATAGGTGCTGCCCGTCGGGTCCCGTCAGCGCGGCGAGCAATTCGGCATTGGGAATCACCGGTAAAATCCTGTCCGGAAACCAACTATCTGCGATGATGTCCCCAGTATAACTACTGGGGAGTGTATCCTCGTCGAAAATACTGTCGCTTAGTTCGGATTGCAGACTCTCCCGCAGACTCGGGAGGTCGAAATTCTTAACTTGACGAGGGATTGAGGCACTTTTCAGTTTTCTGGGCGTCTCGCTGAGGAATTTTGGTGGCATGTGGACGCAGGAGGGGAGTGGGATTCATGCCAAACACGCTGTGGCGATTTATGAAATTTCAGAGTGGCATGATGGCATGACTACAATCAGTACAATAAGAATTTTTATGGTGAGCAACAATGGAACGACTCCTTTGACCAGTACTTATTAAGCCAGAACGTAGAGGAAAGTTCGTTTGACGACCACGAACGAAGTTGAGAGCCTGCCTCTTGGCCAAAGCGTGGAATTAAATGAACCGGTGAACGAATCTGGAACAAAGGAATTATATCTCCGACGCGCTGCCCAGTGCTGCGCAGTGCTCGCTTGAGCACGTGCATTCCTGCGTACGGATCTGCTGACGTGATGACGAAACGTTGCACATACGCGAAAAAGATGTTGGGCATGCGAGGCTGTGATTGCGAATCCGAGATAGGCTTAAAGATAATGCGCAGCTGCACCACTTCGTGTCCTGTTACGAATAGTACACATTAGCGGAAGTAACATAAGCCACGTAGGAAACAAACCTTGCAGGCCATTGCGCGGCCATTCCTTGTTCCCGTCACTGGATATGATAACATGGTCATAGCGACCGAATGGCCATTTTGCGCTGGCCGGAGAAGCGTGGAGACCCTGGGATGGTAGCAATGTCTCTGAGTCGTAACTGGAATAGAGTTGAAGGCGCATTTGATGCCAAATCTGTATACGGGAAAAAGGTAACTGGCAATCCTGTGCAGATTGTCGCCTTCCTCCGATTGTGTGAGTGAAGTTTGGATGGTGGTGGTTCAGGTAATCTGCTATGGCTGGCTTGAGGTCAGGGAGTTCATACAACTCTGCTGCGCTATCAACAGTCATGTTTGTCAGTGTTGGTTTGGATGAGAGGTGGAAGGCCGTGGTAGACGAAGCGAATGTCCGATATGGACGAGGAGCAGTTGGGAAGTTACCAGCACGAAGTGCCTCGGTTCGTTCAAAGTAATCCGTGATCTTTCTTCGCTTCGGAGGATCCTCTTCGCCATCGGAGACATCCGACTCATCTGGGTCTCCACGAAGGTCGAGGTCACGTATTGTAGTCGCCTGCATGAAGAGGCGACATTTCTCTTGACGATCCAAGTAACGACATATTTGCGCGTCGAAATTTTGGTTGTTTCCTGATCTGGCGGGATCCTTGACAACGTCAATGTGAGCGTGCTCGGTTACATCTGCAGACCACTGTCCCAAAGCGCCCATGCTTGAAATACTCGGTGCAACTGCGTGCATCATCTCCAATTTTGGAATCTTCCAATGATCTAGTGAACCGCGCGCGCCAGCCTCAACGAGCACAGCCTTATTATTATGAAATTCTTGCAGATCCGATGTCAACTTGGCGATGTCAGTGTCTGTGAGTCTAGGTGCTTGAGAACGATACCGGAAATCAGTTAAGGCCCGGATGGCAGCGAGAGCGTCGCGTGGAATGCCTCCTGCAACAACGCCAACGATATATCGTTGGACCTCCCGATGCACTCGCATTGACGTCTGTTTGAGAGTTGTGATTCCATCTGGAAAATGCCTATATCCAGTGCATGTCTGTAAAAGAGAAAAACGGAAATCCAATTCATCTGCGCCCAACATCCTGGAACACCACTTTCGATCGTGGTCCCAAGACATCTTAAAGTACTGATGCAAGGGTTCGGGGGTGATAAAGGAACTAGGCTCAGCAAGGGCCCAGTCGAGCCAGAAAGGTGATGAGACACCATTGAGCTGCCACTTTCGACAGGCTTGAAAATAGGACGACAATGTGGGAGCGCGCGTCTTTCTTCGGACCGCAATGAGTCGATGTCGAGTTTTGGATGCAGTGCGGGGAGCGCAACGGACGGAATCGCCGAATTGGTCGGAGATGGCCATAGAGACGGCTGAAGCGTTGCTGGTGACACAAGCGACAACACGCTGCTCTGGGGTGTCAGCGATGTAAGCAGCAATGGGGGTGAAACAATGCTTTAGATTCCCCAGAGGGTCGCTCATCATACGGCCCACTTCTGCGGCTTTTTTGAGAGGCTTCACGACAATAGATATGACTTGGTGAAGTAGACGGTCCCCTAGTACGCCACGTAGACGCGAATTCGAGTGAATGAATTTAGGTACGGGTAGTAGGGCGAGCAGTAGGTACGATCTCGTAGACCCCTTCCTGCGAATATCGGCCGAGATATTGGCTAAACTAATCAGCAGGGGGTGGGCCTGACGGTTTCCGACTTGGGTGATATGAGTCTTGTCCGATGAAAGAACGACGCCAAGCAGGGTCGCGCCATTAGGTAGAGCGTCCTGGATGCTGCGTGAGTGGTTGCATTACTCCTCAGGAGGACTCCTGCGTACCTGCAGTTCCCATGCTCGATCGCCCGTGAGCCATTCGGTGTATATGCGCTCCATGCGATCAGCGGCGGTATATATCTTCTTGGGTACAAATTCGATCTGTCCGTTGATTGACGGTGAGTGGATTAGGTGTTGGAGGCATTCGATAGCGTCCCGGTAAAACAGTTGCAGGCCGCGTTTTGTAGGCGATTCGGTCTTGATCGATTGATACTTCCACCGGGGCCCGGACGGCAGCAATTCAATAAGCCTGCGAAGTGCTTTAGCTGTTCTGAATGAAAGAGGGAGTGTCTTGATCTGGAATTACAGAGTTAGTACTCGTAGCGGACTAGTGGAGAAACGCACAGCATCTAGAGAAAGACACTCATCAATATCGGCCATGCTCAAATTTGAATTAGCGAGCCATGAAGCGAACTTCCATTCGAGTTTCGATGAAAATGGGTAGTATAGATTGTCTTGGCGCTCCGACGAGAACTGATCAGCGTCGAATGTTTGCATGAAAGTGTGACCCCGTCCGAAGTTTGCCGAAGCTCCGGGATAAAACTCTGTGACCGGTTGACGAACCTGACGTTCCTCCACGGAAGATGCTTCTTCAGCGGAGTCATTGACCTGCAATTCGAAACCCGAGTCTGTATCCATCCAGTCGCCCACTGGTTCAAATGCTTCTTCAGCGAAGTCATTGGCCTGCAAGTCGCAATCCGAATTTGTATCCGTCCAGTTGCCTTCAGAATTACCATCGGGATCAAGATGTGGGAATGAGACTGCGCGAGACTCAATACGGAGCTGACTGGTAACGCATCGACCGCGTGGTTGATTCATATGTTGGAGGAGTCGCGTATGGTTAGGAAACGTTTTGCAACAGCCAGGACATCTTGTATGCGCCATGTTCAGGTGGAGGAAGAAGCTTAACCCGCCGGTATTTGCCGGAAACCTAGTCCATAAAATAAATACTCGAACGACAACCATGGAGTCGCGCTCCAGCCAAGATAACTTAGCATCTTCAAGGCGGCTGTCGATCAGGTGTGTCGAATCTTTGGGTGTCCTAACATGCTGAAACAGCAGAAGCTCCACGACACCCAGTAGCTCGCCGTCTTCGCTGCACTCGACTCCAGAGTCTCCCAGCGAGGCGATCTCTCTACTCCGTCTTTTGAGAGCCGACCATGATGTCTGTCTAGCCGAGTGCAATCTGCTGAACAGCGAAATAAGTCGGAATGTTGCTCGCGTCCAATACTACACACACCAGGCGGAGAAGGCGCGAAAACGACTTGAACACGCAGAACACGCAGTCGGTTATGGCCGGATGGTCATCACAAGAAGCGGTTACTTGTACGAAGCCACGGTTGGATGTTCACGCTGTTAATCTCTGTGAGGACTTCCCTTATCCCGTTCCAACACATGTGGGCTGATTGCACGCTAGTGCTTCGCCACTCTTTTCCATTTCCGCTCGATGAACAGTTTATATATGTTGAAAATATGAAACAGTATGGTTACTCAAATTGTTACACATATGACATATGCACATATTACTTGTTGTGTTCGTTTTAACCATGTACTAGAGTAGTTTAGCTACGATTGCTGCGTATCGATCTATGGAAAGCCAGACGTGTTCGAATATATTTCTCTCGACTATGAACTACTTACGCCGCCTTAGCGTATTGTGTAGGACTAGACTTGTCAGTTGCTACGCAATAACCACGCTTGTCCAAAAAAAAAAAAATAACCTAAGGCTGCCTTCAACGGCAAAACCTTGACGGACATGGCTGACAACAACGTCCGGTAAATGGCGACGCTTCCTCCGAAATCGCACAGAGGCTGAATTGTCCGATCCGCGTCATGCTAAAATGCGCTGCCACACCTCCTGAACCGGCTCGTCGGTTCATTGCTTTTCCTGCATAGCACATCTCCAGAGCAAGCTATCCCTTCTCCATCTCCCTACACTTTGCGATACGACCGGATCGACGCTCGGCCAGGCCCAGGGGCTCTCCACAATTCCACTCCAGAAACCGACTTACTCCCGATATCCCGGCCTCCCTTCATTTTTTTTCCGACCAATTTTACACGAACACTCATCGTCATCACTGTTTTCTCATCAATTGTTCCACAGCCGAGGCTACTGCCCTTCAGCCGTCCATGTCATTTCCGTTCGCTATTCCGATGGCACTTCCTGCGCTGCCAGGTGTCCAAGCCTAATAACACAGGATAAACTTTCATAACATCGGCCTAGCACTCCGAGTACTTCAAGTTCCTCTGCCGTCTGCCAAACCGCCACTGGGTCACTAATTCGGTCCGTCTAAGATGGCTCATTCACCTGCATTACCTATCTTGACGTCTTCGTTTAGAAGCCACCCCACATGTGTATGGAAAGCCAGACAGCCGCGCTCAAAAAAGGCCCATGGTTGGCGTTTGTGCGTGGTTGATTATCACTATGTGATTCCTTGCTACTCCCACTCCATAGCATTCTGGATGCACTTCCCCACGCTACCAACGCTGCCGTGAACCAGAGTGGTTGGATGTAACCACGACATTCGCCATACTCAACGTCCAAAGCGGTGGATCTCGTCCCTCACTGACGCCTTGCCCTCATTTCTGGGTTGCTTTCCGTGACGTTCAATCCAACCCCTTGTGGCTCAAAGACTTTCGTTGATAGTGAAGGTCTGGCAGCTGGCATGGGAATGGGTCCCTCCGTTTAAGGAGATGAGTGATGATGATCCCAGGACACGCCGTAAATCAAACATTGGTGAGACACTCAGCCTACGTACGGCCCGGAAACCAGACAAAGAATTGAATTATCACCTGTTTAGCTTGCTGTCTTCCGCGAGCTGAGACACCATGTACATTCGTGCGACCTGCACTGGCCCACAGATAGGGCGCGACACCACACACTCGTTCGTCGTATATGTAATCGTTCGTTTGGCGCGCCCCCCGAACCCTGCGACTTGTTCAAATGCCTGATTGATTGGGCGATTGCCGGTCTGTCATAAGCTGGCAACGTTGGCAAGCCTCGCAGCGCTGA
>JBBPPI010000270.1:0-20927 GCA_038091915.1 Leccinum griseonigrum | reverse complement strand
TGGCTTTCCCGTTTCTCTCAGATTTTCATGATCAGAGCCCCCTGCTTCACACGCTCTTCAATGAAGGAAAGCTACCTCAACCTGTGTTTTCACTCAAGCTCACAGATTCTGGAGGCGAGTTGTACGTCGGCGGAATGAACCAGGCACTTTACATTGCTAGCAGCCTCGCCTTTACTCCTGTAACAAATGTGGTAAGCATAAACGCCAGGTGGTAATGAATGCATAGTTAGATTACCTTTCAGAATTACTGGGAACTCAATATTGATAACATTAAAGTGAATGACAAGATAGTCTTGACAGATGTATTCGCCATCGTCGACACTGGTTCCTACTTCTTTTTGGGTAATCCGTCGCAAGTTTTGGCTCTGCACCGGGCAGCGGATGGTAAGGCCGTCGATTATCGTTACTACAGCTGTGAGTTTTGATCGAATTTGATACGTTAAAATTAATTTTGTTGACTCCCTTCAGTCCCATGTGATTCCTTTCCTTCCATGACTTTTACCATTGGTGGGAAGCCGTATTTGATGCCTGCCAACGCCCTTAAGCAGCGTCAGGTCAAGGATGACTCGAGCGATTGTTTCAGTGGGATAGTGGTTTCCAAGGTGACAGATGGTGAGATTCTCCTTTCAACATCTCTTCCGTTTTCAGATCCCCATGCTGACCGTTAAACCTGACCAGATCCCTTTATTCTCGGATCCATGTTCCTCCAGTACTTCTATACCGTGTTCGATTTCGGCAGCCAGCCACGACGACTTGGATTCGCAACGCTTGCTAGTTAACGGCTGGTCACCAGCCTTGTCATACTGAAGTTTAGTGCGGTCAAAGCTGGCTGGATCAGTATTGGATAATTTAGTAGCTCTTTGTAGTAGCCTGAGACGTACATCCTTCTTTGTAAAGTTGGGGTAGTGGAGTTCCAGCGTTGCAGAGAATCCGGCATCTATACTACAAGTCTATAACGATCAGACTCTTCTCACAGGCTCTGGCCGCCTCAGACATACGCAGCGCACCACTCTGGACCGCGGCTGACGCGCGCACATTCGTAGGCCAAAAATCACCTTCACCTTGCTCAATTGATGTGTTGGCCGATGTTCATATCTCGACGTTGCCATCAAAACGTCAGTGTAGACGAATAGACGAGCGCGCCGACATGTAACCGCGGTCAACCAAAGTGCATATGCTCGCATTGAGTCTGCTGATTCCAAGGCAGAGCCAAACCTCCAGGCGTTGGGCGTGATCAAAACCGCCGACCTCGTGTGCCATCTGTGGCAACACTACTTCAATGTAGCCTTGTTCCCACAGGCAGTCAGTCCCGTCGAAGCCGTCAGCAACAGAAGATCTGTAGCTTAGTGATGGTATCGCTGTGAAAATCGAAGATTACGAGTGAAATTACTCAGAACTTTACCGGCGCTGGACGTGGTTAGGAAACTCGTGGTAGTCATGTAGCTATCGTATCGAGCGTCAGCCTATTCCCCTCGGAAGACGGGCGGTCGCTTTGCTTTGAACGCTTCGAGAGCTTCCATGCGGTCTTTGGTGTTGAGGAGGAGGTCATACGATGCCTTCTCAAAATCGAGGCCTTCAGAGACACGTGAGCAGCTCCCAGCAGCGCGGGGGATGGAATGTATCTCTTACCAGACTCAAGGGGAAGATCCGCTGCGCGTGAAAGGGCCTGCTTCGCCGCCCGGAGGGCCAATGGTGCTACGAAGACGATTGATGAACCCGAGCTTCAGATATCTCCAGAGGACCCACCATTCTTGGCAATATCCTGTGCGAGTTCCAGAGCGCGATCATAAGCTGTGGACGGGGGCGTAGAGACATAATCCACCACGCCTGCACGAGAAGGCGTCAGCTAAAACCAAAAAAAAAAGGATCGTGCCGGATTCGGACGTTGGTTTACTCGCCCCATTTGAGCGCCTCGGCGGCCATGAGCATGCGTGCGGTGAATACGAGGTCTTTGGCTTTGGACATGCCCAGCAAGCGCACGGCCCGCTGCGTGCCGCCCGCACCAGGGATGATCCCGAGGCGCACCTCGGGCAACCCGATCTTGGTCACGTCGTGTGCTGTGTGGCGAAGTTTAGCAAGGGTCACGGGGAACGGAAAACGGCTAGTACATACAGGCTACGCGAAAGTCGCAAGCAAAGCCGAGCTCAAGGCCACCGCCCAAGGCGGGACCGTCTATGGCGGCGATGGTGGGCATGGGCAGCGACTCGAGCTCCGAAAGGGCGGAACGGAGATCGACGAGGAATTTGTTGACCTGGGGATGGGTCATCGTTCGTCGCTCGATGAGGTCGGCACCAGCGCAGAAGGCGCCGGGGGTGGTGGAGCGTATGATGAGCGCCCGAACGCTGTGTGTTCGCTCGATGTCGTAGACTTGAGTAAGAGGGGTGCTACAGACCTTTTGTCAAACTTGAGGACGTCTAGGCATTCGTGGAGCTCCTGGGCAAAATGAGAACACCGCTGTGCTGAACGTTGGCACCTGTAAGCTCACCTGCAGCATTCGCATGGAGATGGCATTCTTGCTTTGAGGTCTGTTGAGGAAGAGGCAGGCGACAGAAGGGTTGGAGGGAACCGGGTCAAGGAACGCCTCGGCAGTGTTGTTTGTTGAAAAGCAACGGCGGAACGTGAACTTGAGGAATCGGCGAGGGAGCATCGTTGTGAACAAACCGAAGCCTCAGTACTCAGGAGGTGGATCGAAAACCAAGCAAGTTCTAATTCAAGAAAACACAATAGAAATCTCGTACAACAATTTCCATCCACAATAAACTGATGAGGTATCCATATTGGCTAAAGTTAAATATTCGATAGAAGGACTGATGTACACATATTTCGCAAGTAGCTTAAATGGCTCGGCCAGAGTGTGGTGGGGTGTCTGTTTCAATTCCAGAGTAGAAAGAATCGACCGAGAAGCGATTTTCCTGTGGGTTGGAGACGCTCAGCGTCGTATTAGCGGCAAACGCAGGGGCAGCCTGATTTATGGGAGCAGAGTCCAGCTGCACGTGGGCAAATCGATCTGGTTGGGGCATGATGACATGGTCACGAGGGGCCGAAGCCATGACGTGAGCCTCCGGAGAATGGATGTGGTGTGGATGATAGCCTTGGGTGTGTCCCGGATAATCATTGGATCCTGGTAGAGGGAAGCCGCCTGCTGAGAAGGCCTGTGGGTGGAAGACATAGGCGTGGTCCGGGTAATAGGCGACAGGAGGAGAGGCAAGCGCCAGGGGTGCTCCGTAGTGAGGCTGGTCGGAGGATGCGGTGTCGTCGCGGGAGGTGTGGGGGAGTGGAGGCGTCGCTGTGTCGCTGATGCCATGCCATTATCGTTGTCCTCGTCGTCTCGTCGTTTCGCAGTGACTCGACATCATCATCACGGTACCGCTGTGTTGCTGTTGCCGTGCTGCCTCCCCGTCCTCGCCGTGACGCGCTCGGCCGTGTCGTCATCATTATTTCGCCCGTGAGAGCGCAGGATGAGGGAGCGTGCTCAATGTCGTCACGTCGTTTCTCGGAGGCTCGGAGCCGTCCTTATCATGCTGGTGGCGGTTGTGGTTGTGCCAGTGGTGGTCATGGTGCCACCAGCATGTGTCATTGCGTCATCGCCATTGTCGTCGTGTCGTGTGAGGGCCGTCATCGTCAATCCCAGGATATACCCGTGATGTTGCCTAACATTGCCATCATCACTGCATAGAGTGTGTGAGGGAAAAAAGGAGACCGCCATCGTTGCTGCGTTGTCGAGTTGTTATCATCGTTATATGTGAGGGGGTATGTGTGTGTTGTTGCATCATCAGCGACATCATTGCGGGTGAGGGGATGTCCGTGCTCACCATTGGCAACCGTCGTTACAGGTTTGGAGGGTGCATGTGCACGCGTCCGAGTCATTTGTCGGCGGGGGACTCGGACATGCGTGCATCGTCGTCGCCGTGTTACGCTTGCTATTGCGTTCCCGTTGCATAGTTGTCATTGGCATGTCATTGTCCACAGTGTGTCATCGTCCATGCGGACCGTGCCACGCAGAACACGCAGGAAAGCCCGCCATGGGTACAATTCCCGTTGACGGGTCAGCGCATGGCAGATCTGAGATACCCGCCGCCCGGTGGCTCACCGAGAAATGGGCAGTTTCCATTCGACAGCTAGTCATCCAGGATAAAAAGAACGGATCTGGATTTCGCACGCTACCTACTTTAATAAAGAAGATGAGCCAATCTTAAGTTCGCAGTCTCTTGATCCGGGTTGATTCTAGGTCAGCCTCGTTATCAGAGGCTTCAGTCTGTGCATTGGCATTCGAATTTTGGGCTAGATTCTGTGTCTTCTTGCCGTGTAAGTTCACCAGCTCACAGTAGGTCCCGGAGGAATACCCCTACCATGCTTAGCAATGTATCCACTACTATGTTCTCCGAATCGAGAGACTTGGCGCGTTCGAAAAATATCTGAGCACGAGCGAGCATCTCGTTGTCAATTGGTCGAGTGTCATCCTCACTTGTGGAGTCAGGTTGAGAAGTGAGGACAGAACATATGCCCGCGTAGATGTGGAGCACGGCATTGTCACGGAAAGGAAAGGAGGGGAGAGAACTAACATCGGGATAGGTCAGCAATGACACGCAGTGGGGGGTTGGGAGCCCAACAATTCCAGTTCGTCCAGGGCCTCTCTATGCCTCTCAGCCAGGATATACAAGTTGACGAGTTCACACAAGATTCGTTCCCTCTGTAAACGGAAAGGCGGTGAGTGCGACGAGGTGTGGCGATTCAGGTGTACAAACGTCTTCAGGATGGTGCAACATCACCGTCCGCAGGTAGTCGATCTTGGTTTGATTACTTTCTGTTCTATGCGGGGAGTGATCCAAGAGCCCGACTGCGAGCATCCATGAGGTTTTCCAGTCAATTTCTTTACACCTCGCGAGAATTGCCCAAGTTCGGCGAGCGCGGTGGAGATCACCCCGTTGTATGCTGAGGTGGAGCACATCGTAGAGGCGCCGGAGATGTACGCGACGAGATGTGATGGGTGAGATATCCTTTGGTGGTGAAAAGAGAAATGTGTGCATGTTCCGCTTTCGTCGGTGCGATGTTGGACGATGACTTCAGCTTCGACTCCTCAGTATGGAGTGCGCCCGCGCCAGCACGCTCCCTTCTGTCACCGTTCCTGGATACCTCCTCTCCTACCGTATCTCATGGCCAACTGGATGATTTCGATGACTTCCACACACCCCTAGAATCCCAAACACCGTCTCTCGCGCCGGACGATGATTTTGCAGATTTCGGAGACTTTGGTGAGGTAGGGGTCTCGGACGCTAATTTCGCTTTCGAGGAAGATACAACATTCGGCGGGGAAGCGCAGGAGCCAGAGTCTTCTTCGTTGAGCTGGAGATCCCTCCATCTAGATCCACTACCTTCTGCACGGGACTTGAGCCTACAGATCGAGGATATTCTTGGTCCAGTTTGGTCAGACAAATTGTCCAGTCTGACCAGGGATGAAGGTGTCAGACAAGTCGAGGGCATTGGCCAGATACTAACTACTTCGACGGGGTACGCGGCATGTTTCATCTCGATCTCCTTCCACTCATGCACCGTAGACGTGAGCTGTATCTGTCGCTGCTGAATTCGCCACCCCTCATGGAACCGATCAGTTGGGTACGGTCTCGCATACGGCAGCAACATCTGATTGCCCTCGGACTTCCTGTCAACCTGGATGAGATGCTTCCCCAGACTTCCACAAAGTCGCTTCCACAACTGCACATTTCGACTCGACCCATGTCCGCTCCTCCGGGAACACACGGTCAAATCCGGAGTATGCCCCCATCCCAGAGCAATTCTCGAGCAGGGACACGCTCAAATACACCTCAACCATCTGCACAACCTGGAACGTCAACTGCGAAGCAACTCAGCCTCGGCCTTAAGCCAGAGCTGGATGCAAAGAAAATAGACGAACTTTTGAAACTCGAAATAGGTGATGTCGCAACTATCGTTTCCGGTGTGTATCCTGACCGTTTCGCAGATCAACTGAACCTGTTACCGTTGACAAAGCTGGACAAGTATCTCGCAGACCTGCGCCGGGAGACAACAAATGCGTCTTCGCTTCTAACCTATTTGCTTCAAACGCGTGACGCGCTGCAGCAGGACTCAGAGACGTATAATAGGCTGATTGCAGAGTTGGTGAGCGAAGCTCAAAAGAACAAATCTGGAAAAAGCAAGGCGGGGGTGAAACGCAGCGGAACATTGAGTTAGGTCTTGGTTAGTAGTACTAGTAGTAGTAGTCTTGTACAGCCTCACGTGATGTCATCGCGTACGAAAAAAAGTGTATCGAGTTTATCAGAGCTCGTCCACAGCCCTTCACGCTCGCAGCATGAACGTCGCCGTTTCTTTACCCTCTACGGTCTCGAGTGTATCATTCTCATTCCTGTCTACGGAGGACATCCGCAAGATATCCGTGAAGCAGATAGTAAACCCAGTCCTTCTCGACGACCTAAATAGACCCAATGTCGGAGGTTTGTACGATCCTGCTCTCGGACCAAGTGACCGACATGACATGTGAGTCGTCTTAGTAGCTCTTAATACTCGACTCTCTAACATTCGTCTGTGTGCAGCTGTGCAACATGCCATCTCAACTATTTTACTTGTCCCGGACACTACGGTCATATCGAACTCCCTTCTCCTATCTACCACCCTTTGTTCATGACAAACATGTATAACATTCTTCGTGGAACCTGTTTGTTCTGTCATAGATTTAAGACCCGTCGATCCATGGTGGGCGCGATTTTCTTCCTGTCATCGTTTGCACGGGCTGAGTGGGTCACATGGAGTTTAGGTCTGTAAGTATGTCGCTAAGCTACGGTTGATGGAGCATGGTCTGCTCGAGGCCGCGTATGGCGTGGATGATATCCAGGTTCAATTACGGGGTTCCGATGCCGATGAAGATACCCAAGACGAAAGTGTCGAGGAATTCGAAAAGCGTCTCGAGCTCTACGTCGCTGTCCACTTTGCTCGTGCATCTGGCAGTAAACGCGATCATTACAAGAACGAGCTTGTTTACCAGGCGAGAAAAGAGGTTATTCTGGACTTCATGAAGGTAGCCATGTCAAAAACTTGCCAGAATTGTAATGCGTGAGTGGCCTCCCCTCAACATTTTTCCTTGGCTCCACTCTATTTCCTGACGGATGCTACCATAGGTATGCCTACACGCTCCGGAAGGAAGGCTTCACCAAAGTTATGGAACACGACCTCCCTATGAAACACAAAACTCGGCATCTGACACTTGGCCTCAAGCGCCCAAATGTACTCCTTGCCGAACAACAAGCAGCTGCAGGATATCATCCAAGTGTAGACGATCAAATACTTGATGACGTCGATTATTCTTCCGATTCCGAACCCGAAGGAGAAATGACCTATCCGGATGACGAGGAAGTAGAAGTGCAAACCGTGTCTCTAAAGGAGGCGCTGCCGTCAGCCAGCGAAAAGGTCAAGACATCCCGTAAACGTAACGAAAGAGTCATGCCTCCAGAGGAATGTCGTGCCCACCTTCGTCGTTTGTTCGAAAATTGTCCCGTCATCTGTTCACTTTTGTTTGGCAGACATGGTCCCTTTGCACCACTTTCACGTCACGGACTGTCGTTAGCCTCTGCGGACGTGTTTTTCATGGACGTGTTGCTGGTCCCGCCGACGCGATTTCGGCCACCGTCTAAAATGGGGGAAACTCTCTTTGAGAACCCTCAAAATGAACTCCTCGCCAAAGTTCTTGGCACATCTTATCGTTTGCGCGATATGAATGCCGAACTGGTTGCCGCATCTGCAAAGGACGCGAGTGTGGATGAGGCTTCGCGCAGACAATTGTTTGGATCGCTTCTTGAAGCTTTGGTCCAGCTACAAGTCGACGTCAACAGCTTTCTCGATAGCAACAAAAATCCGCAATCAGTCCGTCAGGGAAAGCTACCACCATCTGGCGTAAAGCAGGGTCTGGAAAAGAAGGAGGGTCTGTTTCGGAAGCATATGATGGTCCGTTTTATGAAACTCTTGCAGTCGAGACCGGCTCAGCAAAGATCATATAGGGGAAACGTGTTAATTACGCCGCGCGTTCGGTTATCTCTCCTGATGTCAATATTGAACCCAACGAGATCGGCATTCCACCTATTTTCGCCAGGAAGTTGACTTATCCAGAACCCGTCACTCCATTGAATGTCCACCAATGTCGTCAATGGGTCATAAACGGGCCGAAGAGCTATCCTGGTGCGACCATGGTGGAGTTCGAAGATGGACGCCTACAATCATTGGTAATTTCCTCTTGATATCAAATCTATAGAGTTTTACTCCCACACAGGACAAGATCACGAAAGAGCAACGCCAAGCTATTGCCGATATGCTCTTTACACCGCAGGACGCAACTGGTGGCGGGCGCAACGGTCTTTCGACCAAGACTCCGTCTATCAATAAAAAGGTGTATCGCCACTTACAAGACGGTGATATCTTGATCTTGAACCGACAACCAACCCTACATAAACCGAGCATGATGTGCCACAAAGCACGGATCCTTCAAGGTGAAAAAACAATACGCATGCATTACGCAAACTGGTCAGTACGTTTCTTCGTCCTTTTGTTGGTTTTCAATTGAATAATCTTGTGCAGCAATTCCTATAATGGTATGTTCGATCACGTTTTCCGAATCGTACCCTCGGCCGCTAATCTATCCGCTTGCAAGCCGACTTCGATGGCGATGGTAAATGTGTTTTACTTGACTGCCTCGCATATCACTCACGCATTTCGCAGAGATGAATATCCATTTTCCCCGTATGTTTTTGACATTGCTGTTGTCTAGCCTTCTCTGATCATTTCCAGAGAACCCGGTGGCACAAGCGGAGGCTAGGTTCATTGCCAATACAGACAATCAATACCTAGTACCTACGTCGGGCAAACCTCTCCGAGGACTTATACAGGACCACGTCGTTGCTGGAGTGTGGATGACAAGCCAAGACACGTTCTTCTCCAGAGACGAGTATTTCCAACTTCTCTACGGGGCTCTCCGACCAGAAAGCGGCGAATCGTTGTCTAACCACCTTAAGATTCTCCCGCCTGCCATCTGGGCGCCGAAACCTCTTTGGACAGGCAAACAAGTAGTACGTCGCTTTTTAACGCCGTTCTTTTGATCACTTACAGTGCCTAGATTTCCACCGTACTCCTGAACATAACACCTCCCAACGCCGAGGGGTTGAATCTAGAATCTACTTCCAAAGTCTCCGGAAGCCTATGGGGAAAAGGGTCATTGGAAGACAAAATCGTCATCCTCGATGGTGAACTACTTCGTGGTGTCCTCGACAAATCAGCTTTCGGCGCCACGGACTATGGGCTCGTACATTCGGTGTATGAGCTTTATGGAGCGACTGTCGCAGGACAACTGCTTGGTATCCTCAGTCGCTTATTTACAAAGTTCTTGCAACACCGGGCGTTTACCTGCCGCATGGACGATCTGGTGTTAACTCCTGACGGGGACCGCGATCGGGCCAACATCTTGCAGAAGAACGTCAACCTTGGCACGGATGGCGCAATCGAAAATTTTCCTTCCTTATCCAAAGTAGAAAAGGAGGATATCCGTCCCACCCTGACGGTTCTCCTTGAAGATGTTCTCCGAGATGACAGTAAAATGGCGGGTCTCGATGTAACCGTCAAAAGCAAGCTGGCAAAACTCACGAAATCGATCGCCGACGCTTGCATACCCTTTGGGCTGCTGCGCAAGTTTCCCCACAACCACATGCAGACAATGACCCAGTCCGGTGCCAAGGGTAGCGCGGTCAACGCGCAGCAGATATCCTGTGCCCTTGGTCAACAAGAGCTAGAGGGTCGACGCGTGCCAGTCATGGTGAGCGGGAAAACACTTCCATCGTTCAAACCATTCGAAACGAAGGCGATTGCTGGCGGATACGTCGCGAGTCGGTTCCTGACCGGTGTCAAGCCACAAGAATTCTACTTCCACTGCATGGCTGGTCGTGAGGGGCTCATCGACACGGCTGTTAAGACGTCACGCTCAGGGTACCTGCAACGTTGTCTCATCAAACACTTGGAAGGAATTCGTGTTCACTATGACAACACCGTTCGTGGCAGCGATTCTTCAGTTTATCAATTCCTCTATGGCGGAGACGGTCTTGATGTTACCAAGCAGAAACATCTCTTCCAGTTTAAATTTGTGGCGGAAAATCAAACTACCCTTCTTAACCTGTATCAACCGAAGAGCATCGCTGGTATGATCAATGATGAGGAAGCTGTTGCTTATATGAAAAAGGTATTGAAGCGATCCAAAACACGCGACAATGAACACGCACAAGCTCCACGGGAAGAGATGGCTCCCGTTCTTGACTTATTCACTCCCTCACGTTATCTCGGAAGCACATCGGAGAGGTTCGCCGAGTCGATCGAGGCCTATCTGGATTCTAACCCTCCGACCATCAAGTCGAAGACTTCAGAAGGGAAGCAAGGAATTCAGCGCAGACAACCGCTCATGAAACCCCGATACTTCCGCCTTCTGATGAACGTCAAATATTTGAGAAGCCTTGTCGAGCCTGGAGAGGCAGTCGGCCTATTAGCATCCCAAGGGTAAGTCCCCTCCATGCTATTATTGCAACATGATTTCCATATGGTCACAGGATTGGCGAACCTTCGACGCAGATGACCTTGAACACATTTCACTTTGCTGGCAAGTGATACTGTTATATTTGCGGTGACCTTACTCATCTGTTCTGTAGGTCATGGTGCCGCAAACGTCACTTTGGGCATCCCTCGCCTGAGAGAAATAGTGATGACGGCTTCCCAAAAGCCTAAAACCCCCTCAATGACCATGGACGTCGTGCCTGATGTTTCAGATGCCGACGTCACAAAGTTCTGCAAAAGAGCCAGCAGACTCGTTCTTTCACAAGTCGTTGAGAGGGTCGTCGTCAAGGAACGATTTCATGTTCAGGGTGATGCGCGTCGAACAGAGTTCTCCATCGACCTCTCCTTCTACCCTGAAGAAGAGTACGTTGAGGAATACGACGTCACCGCAGTCGAAATCCTTGACGTGTTTGGGGCTCGCTTTCCTTTGACCCTGAAGCGGGAGATACAATTGGAAATGAAGAAACTGGATGCGAACCATAAGAGCCAGATAGCACAACTTGGCAAAGGTAAAACAAGCAAGGAAAGAGTCGCAGGGGAGACTGATGAAGACGCTGACGCCGGAGAGGAGTCTGCCGAGAATGTCAGGGATGCGGAAAACGAGCAGGACGAAGCTGATATCGAGGACGCGAAGCGTGCGCGCCTGAGGAAGGAACAGGCTTCGTACGAGTCAGACGAGGAGGATGAAGAAGTGTTCGACGATGCAGCGATAGAGGCAGCATATGCCTCTGAAGGGGAAGAGGCGGGCGGGGAAGGAACTGAACATGGGGACAAGACAGTGCGTCCCGGTACACTTCACGAACAGGTAAAAGTCGTAGCAACCAAATTTGTCAAAAACTTCCATCAAACCTCGAACTTCAAATTTTCTGAATCAGCATGTTCATTCAAAGTCGAAGTGCGTATCCTGGTCCACTGACCGCAGATTGGTCATTTAACGAGTAACCTAGTTCTCTGTCGATTTTCCAAAACTTCTCTTGGTTGGGATCGTAGAGCGTGCCTGTCGCAAGATTGTCATTCGAGAGATCCCTGGTATTGCAGATTGCTTCAAACTCGCAAACGACAAGGAGACCGTGCAGGTTTGTGGTCCTGCTTTTGGCTTGGATGTACACTGAGATTTAGGAACACAGCTGACTACTAATGGATCGAACTTCCGCGGCATCTGGCAATTTGCAGGTGGAATGGGCGACAGTATCATCGATTACGACACAATCTATTCGAACGATATTTACGCCGTCCTGCGGACTTACGGCGTAGAGATGGCGCGCGCTGCCATCCTGCGCGAGGTTGGGGGGGTGTTCAGTGCGTACAAGATCGATGTCGATATGAGACATCTTGAGTTGATTGCCGACTACATGGTAAGTGCATGGTTAGAAGTCCTGATTGGTGATGTACTGAGGCACAATAGACGTTCGATGGTGGATACAAGCCTTTCAACCGAAAGGGTCTTTCGGCTAATCCATCGCCACTGCTGAAGGCGTCCTATGAAACCACCGCCGCATTCTTGTCGGAAGCCACATTGTATGGCGACTTTGACGATCTTTCGACGCCGTCGGGTAATATTGTGATAGGTCGACCGAACCGGACTGGGACTGGTGTGTTCGATGTGGTCATGCCTATCTAGTTGTTTACGTAATGCTTCCGTCGTTGTTTGTCATTATTGGGTTCACGTGGCTACCCCACTGGCAATTTTTCTTTTGTACGCGGTCGGCCTCGAGGCCAGGGTGATGACTCGGCGGTCCCCTGACTTTTTATCTTCGTTTTGAATCTCTTTGTCGTCGACCGTCATCATGGAGTCCCGCCGTCGCATCCCACTCCAAGACCTCCCACTGGAACAATTTCTCACTCCTGACTCCGTCAAAACACCACGAAAGCACAAACGCCCATTGTCTCCTTCTCAGTCCACGCCTCTCAATCCCGCTAAGCGCCGTGTCCTGGATGCGGAAGGCATCACGTTTTCCAACAATGTTGTCACATCTTCTCCCATGTCATTCATGCTGCCCAACTTGCGCTCAGTGACTCCAACGAGATTCTCGCGACTCGGAAATGGGTATATATCTCTCTCTGATCCCTGCACGGTCAATTGAACGTTTTATTAGGCTTGTTCGAAATCACGCACGGTCTCAAGGAACATCATCTCCTCTGTCATCGCGCCAGCATTCGCCATCTCGCGAACCTTACCCTAAACCAACGATCGAGTCGTCCACCGACCCGCAGTCTAGGCACTATCCCGGGTTTGATATCTTTCGAGACATCCAACATCGCCGGGGCTCTCCCTCTCCGAAAGTGCCTCTGCCCTCCGATGGCAATGGCCAGGGCGACAGATCTGAAGAAGACAAGGAAAACGTGCCGCTCAAAAAGAAGGCGAAAAAGCTGTGTTCGAAGAAACGTCTCTCTGGTTTCGATGGCCTGGACGCATCGTGTCTCGCTACGCCCACACAGAGGAGCAAGGTTGTTCGTCCCGAGCGAACACCTTTTTCCGCGCGCCAGGCTCTGCGATAATCTATTGCGGACCTCATCGGCTCTGAGGAGCTCCCTCACACAGGGCGAGTCCAACCTCGTTCAGTATAAACAGTGCACTTTTGGAAGGCGACTTGACACGTTAGAGTATTGTTCAGGCATTATCATTACGAAGGACATGCTGGCAAGCCTAGGATGATTATGGTTCTAGGGCGGATTTGGGGAGTGTTCATGCTATCATATGCTGTTAATCGATTTGTACCGTCTCCTACGAGACCGTAATGTTATGTTACACTGGGTACAGTACCAAAATATACTCGAATTTTCTTTTCTGCGCCTTGTGATTGAGGTGGGATGATTATGTAATCTCATTCTGGGAAGTGTCGTGGCAGTATACTGGTCAACTGAATGTAACAACTATCCACGACGAAATTTTTGGGTCACCAAGTCAAGATGAGGTCCCCGGTCGCTAAAGCGATCTTATTCTTCTCCTTGTCGTCCGTCGCGATGGCGCAGTTCGGATTTTTCGACCAAATGTTTGGGAATCATCAAGGCCAACAACAAAGACAGCAGCAACCGCCGCAGGGAGGCTCGCAATGGATTGCACATGCCGATGGAGGTTCGTATCGGTAACCAGTCATCTTGGTCAGATGTTGATACAACCCCACAGTCGCGTGCTCCTCGTATTTGTGCCCGGATAGTCTGGTCTGTGTTGCCCGGCCGTCAGAATGTCCCTGTCCTCGTGCGGAGGATATCAGGTGTCTCGTGCCCGATGGCGAAGATGCGGAAGGCAGTACGGTGGTGTGTGTGAGTGGAGCGAATGGATGCAAGTCGGTCGAGCGGTTGGCGCGGGGTGACTGGTAGACTAGACCTTTCGCCGATCGTATGGATTATGTAATCCCAAGTTTCTGAAGTTTCTACCATCGTCAACGGCAATGGCTGCCCCGAGACCGACCGTACGTGTCTCCTAGTCATCGCCTTACCGCTCACCTCAGCCCGGTCGTATAGTCAAAGCTTCCGCCAGGTGCCAACCGTATTCTCTTCGTCAAAAACCTCAACTATCAAATCACGGGCGAGGATCTGTATGACCTCTTCGGCCGCTACGGGAGCATCAGACAGATACGCGTCGGAAACGAACCAAAAACAAAGGGCACAGCTTTTGTGGTGTTCGACGATGTTATGGACGTGCGCAACGAACTCGCTGGTACCCTCTTTGCTCTGACTCATTCATGCAGGCAAAGAACGCCCTCGACCATTTGAACGGCTTCCATCTACAAGAACGATATATCGTCGTTCTTTATCATATGCCGGCTAAACAAGACGCAGCAGCAGCAAAAGCTGACCTGGCACGGAGAGAAGAAGAGTTGGCGCAGCTTAAGAAACAGCACGACATTGGAGACGACTAGGTTTGTCTCCATTTTATACATTGTTGCCATATCACGCCCCACCGCAACTATTATGCATAATGAGAGTTCCTAGAATCTATTCGGGACCATAACTGATCCACAAAATGCTAAGAAAAAATGCCGCGGAGAATGAATGCAACGTTCGCAGTGATATCTGAGGGTATCCAGGAGCACAAGGGTAACTTTCAACCGAGCCCACAACACTTTGGGCATTTCTTATCTATTTGTGGCGCTGTACCCAACACATTAAGAACGGTCGGCCACATGTTCTAGGATGGAACGGGTCACGTACCATATTGCTGTGGGTATTGGTGGCTTGATCGACGACATACATGTGAGTTTGACAGACCATCAACGTGAATGAAGCGCCCACTATTGCCAACATGTATTGGTGCACTGCGGCGGAAGACAATTTTTGGAGTGCTTTGGACTAAACTTGCAGTTGTGAAGATCACACTTGATCTACGAGGCATTAGTCACAAATCTGCAGACTCTGCAGTGCATAGGTCAACACACTTCTTCATCTGGCTGTTCATAACCATGATGAGCGGCGGCAAACAGATAAGATGGTATTGTCTTACTATGTTTACAGCATGTCCACACCTGCGACCGAGTTGGGTTAGAAAGCACTCTCCTTCATGGGGGATGCAAGCTCGACTCACCCTTTGTAAGTGTTCCGCACCCTTGATAGCGACAAGAAGGCATTGAGACCCAGCAGGGCAGGTTGGAATGTTCTACGCACCTTCTCCAGTAACACATCCCGACCTCTGAGTGAGGATGGGATGCAGGTGCATGCTTCGCTTTTATATCCAAGGATCTCTCACCTGCTTACACAAGGTCGTCTGCGTGCCCAACATGGGGATGGCCAGGCTCGACGTCTGTTAACGTCACACCTTCCTCCGGAAATATCAAAATCAATTCAAACACAATCACACGACCTGGAGTAGCAGATCCAGATGGCACAGTGAGCTGGCGGAGGTGACTATGGAATAATGTTTCGGGAAACCCCCACTGGGAGGTCGAAACGTTAGAAGTCACTACTTCCATAACGCATCCACGGCGAGGGTCCTGCTGAAACAGGTATCATACTTTCACCCGGTATTCCCAGAGGATGAGTCTCACCGTCCAAGTAGAAGTATTCGTGTACGCGAAAAGATCGAAGCAATCATTCAGGTTGAGGTGAGTACATGCATATTTATTTATTTATTTTTGATTCTTGATTGGAGAATGACGGAACCGACGAACAAAGGGGCAGCTGCCACAACAGGGATATTTACTAAGTATCAAGCCTGCATCCCTGCATGCGACCTGATGATAAAGTGTTGGCTTCCTGGGCCGCACTGCAGTGTTTCGACAACTTTACTCCCCGATCCCAGATACGGATATTCACTTCCATAGATCCATGACAAGCTCAGATAACAGTCTGTACTTCATCTCGCGAAGATCTTTGTTTCTCAAGTTCGCCGCATCCTCACTTGCGAGGACCTCTCAATCGTGCGGATCCGGTGGACATTTCAGTTTCACCCTGCAGATCCTTGTCGCCTGTTTCAGAGGACCCTACTCATTGAATTGCGTCCCTGTCTCATCCTTCCTTCTAACTGGCCCATCGGCCAACCTAGGTTCGGCAGCCGGAGCTTAGCTATGGTAACCTGCACTATGTGCTGCGGTAACTGATTTCTCCTCAATCGAGGCTGTGAGCCTCCGAAAACCATATGGCTCAAAGTCCGAGTACTACAATGGAACACAGGGTCAAATCAGAATCGGTCTTGGGCGAGTTCGGCCCTCGAGAGGAAAAAAAAAAACCCCCATGAAACACTAAAGATAAAGAAAGGTCGATCGACGTCAATGACTGGTATTGTCCATCGACGGGGATCCCAGAGTACGACCTCCATCGGGTTGTGGTCCGACTCACGGGATAGATATTCGCACACTTTCTAGTCCACCCTTATCCTCCAGGGTAAGAATTCGCTTGGTGGAGAGACTCATGATTTGTCCATTTTTTCACTTTTGACCTCGCACTTTCCAGAGATGAGTCAAACCGACGCAATATGACTCAATGCAGGACTGCTGCAATGGGATGGTGCTAGTCTACGTTACGCGCAGATCGCTTCTCTACTTGGTCTGCAGAGGGCACTCCGTGGAATTCCACGGTACCCAGCCTACTGACCGCATGATTTGCCCTCAAGTTCCCTTCACATAGCTTCGCTTCCTTGGAGGAACGCCGCAAAACAGGACCCAAAGGAGGTCGAAGCCAAACCCTCGGACGACCTCTTGTAGAATATATGATGTTAGAATCTTGGCTTCCCTTTTGTACTATCTTTATGGGCCATCCAAACAGCACTCCGCCGTGGTCCGCCAGTGCGGCTGGTTTCACCCAGCTCGTAAGCAGTCGTTTTAAACACTCAGGGCTGGAAGTTATACTCTTCGGACGTCTCCGAAGGTGCGATCGTCCGAATACTTGGTCCGAGACCAGGTTTCACGCAGGCTCTCACTATCAGCGGTCGTTCGCCGACCTTCCGATCAATAGTTTTGCCCCAATCTCGACACCATCTGTTTTGCTCTTCCCCTCGGCCTACCTCGGGATCTTCCCACAACTATGTGAAACTGTGCTTCTGGTATCAGTCTAGCTGCTTCCTAAAACGAGACGTCGACATTCGTATGTATAGGATTGTTGGCTACTGCTAAGATCAAGCTGAATTCGCAGCAGTGTGCTTTTTATAAATCACTTCGATATGGCGTGACGCGTCACTGATCAGCAATCAAGCCATGCCAATCATAAGCTCGACAAAAGTGCAATATTGGTGCCGAGGTGAATAAGCTTGCGTCGAATACAGGAACATAAAAAGGGACGACAAAAGACATCAAGTGTACATCAAGAGTGTACAAGAGGAGAAAAAGGAGCGAAACAGACGAAAGCCTTCGTCGAATGAACCCACACTTCGGTCAGAATACATTCTAAATAAGTTCCGCAGCATTGACCGGCATTTCGTCCTGTAACATGTATTGAGGAAAAAGAATCGTGGTGATGGCAGTGGGATGGCTTACGATTTGTGTACTATAAAATTGTTCTGCAGGAGAGACATGACTACAAGGGTCGAGGGATAGGGTAGAATGGTCTTACCGATGTCACGGAGTATGCGCACGTCGTCAACCGTCACGAACTAAGAAATCCTACGTGAGAAGATGGCAGTGGAAGGGGTGCACGGCGTACATTGATCGCAACACCTTTCCTGCCAAATCGCCCTGAACGGCCAATCCGATGAATGTAGTTCTCACGGTTCCTGTGAAGGGCCCAGTCAGAATGTGCGAAGGTAAAAAAAAAGGGACGCTTACGCAGGGAGATCGTAGTTGATGACGAGTGAGACTTGTTGAACATCGATTCCTCGGGCCCACACGTCAGTCGTAATAAGCACGCGCCTATAAGAAGGGGTTTCATAAAACTCGACAAGTATGGAGATTATGGCTTACGATGTTCCACCGCGGAACTCCGCCATGATAGCATCTCTCTCCTTCTGCACCATCTCACCGTGCATCGAGGACACTGTGAAATTAGCGACACGCATCTTCTCCGTCAACCAATCAACCTATGAATGCGTTTAGCGTCATTGATAGCACCCTGGCCAGGGACTCGAACCTTTCGACGCGTGTTACAGAAAATCACGGCTTGCGTGATAGTGAGCGTGTCATACAAATCACATAGTGTATCGAATTTCCAGTCTTCTTTTTCAACGGCCACGAAGAATTGTTTGATCCCCTCGAGCGTCAATTCATCACGCTTCACCAGGATTCGAATAGGATCCGTCATGAATTTTGTTGTCATCTCCAATACGTCGTAGGGAAGCGTAGCGCTCAACAATACGACTTGTGTTGCCGGAGGAAGATAGCGGTAGACGTCGTATATTTGGTCCTTGAATCCTTTATTCAGCAGCTCATCTGCTTCATCCAAAACGAGCATTTTGATGTTTCGTGTTCGGAGAGCCCTGCGGCGAATCATGTCGAAAACACGTCCCGGAGTCCCAGACACCACATGTTGCCCATATTCCAGCTTCCGAATGTCCTCTCCAATAGACGTTCCCCCAATGCATGCATGGCATTGGACGTTCATGTAGTCGCCGAGAGCAAGAACGACGGATTGGATTTGAGTAGCGAGCTCTCTTGTGGGGGAGAGAACGAGTGCTTGAGTTTCGCGCACAGAAACATCGATGGATTGGAGGATGGATATGGAGAAGGTTGCAGTTTTACCGGTTCCCGACTGCGCTTGAGCGATGACGTCTCGTCCTTGAGTAATAGGTAATATGGCACGTTGCTGGATGGCCGAAGGCTTTTCAAAATCTGGCAAAGGAAATGAGATCCGACGAGAATGAGAGAGGGCGAAGACAGACTATATGCATAGATTCCTCGAAGAAGGTCCTCCTTCAAGCCGAGGTCATCGAAAGTAGACACAACCGAAACGGCTTCAGACGACTCAAAAATGAGTTTCTAAAGCAAGACATCAATACGACATACAGACTGCTCTAAAGACGACTTTACCTCGTCCCCAGGGTTGATTCCAGACATTTATGGCACTTTTATTGTAGACGGACCACGTAGGAAGAGAACGAATGGCGGTGGCGGAGTCTGAAAAAGACCCAACCACCCGCCTTTACATGGACTCGGTCATCGAAACACAACGACAGGCTCACGAAGAGATCGAGCGCTACGAGATAGCGCTGTATTCACTCTTGTCTAGAAACCAACCATCTCACGAAGTCAAGTTGCAGACAGAGCACAAGACCGCTCAAGTACTCGGCCGCATTTCTTCTCGCGCGGTCGCCCTTAAAACCCAGTATGACGACGAACAATCCCGCAAAGCCGAGGTAGACGCGCTTACCGCACCAGCCCAACCAGGTGACCTCTCCGAATTCTACGCGCGGTTGGTGAAGATTCAGGACCACTACAATAAGTATCCTGATGTTGCAGCAGGCGCCTTCGAACTGGAGCTCGCTGCTCTTCTGGAGGAAGGCAATCAGGATGGTATAGACGAGGAACTTGAGGAGGAGGATCGTGCGTACCTTGGCTTATTATCACCCGCCACCTTCATTCATTTCCCGTTCAGCTGTATCGTTGATGTTCTCCGGCGAAGAGGCATATGGGAAATACGTCGATCTGTATGCCAACCACACCGCCTACAACAACCTGAAGCACATCACCAAAAGACTACCCTACTTGCAGTATCTGGACGTCCTTTTGGCAACTCAAAATGGCACCCTACACAATGAACTTCCCAAGCAAACACGGATCTCCAAAGAGTATGAGGTGTATGTGTATTCTTGTCATCAAGTGCATCTACCGTACTCAGTCGTCATAGCTATATTCGGAATTTGCACGATTACCTGCTCTCCTTTCTCAAGCGGACACAGCCCCTTGTAGACGTAGACTCAAAACATCGAGAGGATGAAGCCGAATTCCTGAAGCAATGGGAGGCAGGAGAGTTCGACGCGGACTGGGATGATCAAAGCAGCAAGCGTATGCCCTCGGAGGAAACAGAAGGCATATGGTGCTCTGCTTGTGAGTTATTTCCCCACCGGAACCATGGGTAGCCCATACCATCAATCACAGGCCAAAAGAACTACTCCAAGCAGACGGTGTACGATGCCCACTTGACTTCCAAAAAGCATGTCAAGGCGATTGCCAAGCAAGCCGCCTCCACTGAACCACCACAAAACCCGAACGGCGTACAGACATCTACAACAACTCCCCATGACGCAAGTGCATGGCGATCAAGGCTGCGAAGTGCTGCGCTTTTCACACAACTTTCTACATCCCTACTTGCTATGCTCGCTCTCACAGTCAACGAAACGAAATCCAACGTGGAACGCCGTTTCTCTCTTACCGCACGCGAGCGTGAGCAGGAACTGCTTGAGCAATCAAAACCCCCCGTTGCTCCCACGAACAATGGAGATGACGCTGGCGAAGAGGAAGAGGAAGAGGAAAGAATCTACAATCCACTCAAACTCCCTCTCGGTTGGGATGGAAAGCCGATTCCGTACTGGCTGTACAAGCTGCATGGTCTGGGAGTTGAATATCGTTGTGAAATATGTTCCGACCACGTGTACATGGGAAGGTATGGTGATCTTCCAGTCTTAACAAGCGATCGCTCAAGCTTTAATCCGCAATAGGAAAAACTTCGACCGACACTTTCAGGTACTGTAATGCGGCCAATTCTATTGGATCATGCAGTCTAATCACCGTTTGTAGGAATCCCGGCACGCTTTCGGGATGCGGGCCTTGGGTTTGCCGAATACCAAGCATTTCCACGAAATCACTCGCATCGAAGATGCGCTCTCACGTGCGTTTCTTGTTCTTCGCGTGGCTCGCTTGTAGTAAACGAATACTGACAATTACCCTTAGTTGCAGAAAAACTTAAACGGGAGGGAAGGCACGAGATATTCGAGCAAGAGACGATGGAAGAGC
>JBBPPI010000269.1:0-20947 GCA_038091915.1 Leccinum griseonigrum | reverse complement strand
ACGGGAAGATGTCGGGCTCGGAGACGGTTTCGTCGCTTGCCAAGGCTGGCTCGAAAGGTGTCACCACCACCACCACCACCACCACCACAACGGCTGCCAATACCGGTGTCACGCCCTTTCCAATTCTGAGCATGTCGCAGATGGCTTAGGGTGCTAATTTTACGAGATCACTGCAATCGGACTGTTACTGCATCAGATGGCACAGACGGACCCAAGACGAATGCGATCGCAATCACGCCCTCGAAGGGTGCATGCACCTCTGGTTCTCATTCTCAGCTTTCAGTCGGTGCTTCGAACGGTGGTGCGTCACCATCTAAGCACTCTTCTCATCATCCGCTTCCATCACATCCACATCCCGCTGTCCATCCGCATCCCATCATGATAGCGCCTCTAGCGCTGCCTCCTCCTCCAATGATGGCCAGCGTCTCTGTCGGTGCAAATAACAGGAGTGTCGGGGATGCGACATGCGAGTTGGTGAGGACGCTGTACGGTTTTTGTTTTTATCTATTTATTTTCTCGTTCGTCGGTCGCATACCATGGACAGATGGAAAGAATCCGAAAGATCATGATGTGTCTTGTTTCTTGTGTCAGTGCTTTTTCTCTTTTTCGTTCTTTCAGCCTATGGAGGAGGGGAGTAATACTACCAATTGTTCAATGTCCTGTCCATGTGATTCCTTTCTTTCTTTTGTCATGCTCTCTCTCTCTCTCACTTGCAAGTCTCGGGTCATTCTCATTCCACTTTTTTGTGTAGGTCTATCCTTTTTGGTCGAGTTGAATCATGACATGACAGAATTCTCAATCTCATTGCTGTTGTTTGCCAACTCGAGGTGTGAGAATGGGGGACTGGATCTCATTCATGTGTTCTACAGTTGATGGTAGTTGGAGTTATACTTTCTATATGCTTTTTGCTCTCAATATGCAAGTCCTTTGCAAATTCATTGGTGGATCCAGTCAGTGTTTTTTAAGCTGCTGCTGTATCTCCTATGCAAGTAAATCAAGACATAATGTGAACTACCTTCATTTACTCTCAGGCTAGACATCATGTGACACGTCATATTGTTTTGGCTACATATCTGTAATTCGGGGCATGATAGTAGCTGGTACACACAAGGCTGACTGAGTATATTTCTCTATAGATCTCTTGTTGTTACAATTCTTTTTCTTTCCTTCTTGACATCTACTTTTTACCTCAAAACAACTTGTTTAGCCTTTCATGAAAAGCACACTTTATTCAATTGCTGCAAATATAGTGGTTATTGAATAAAATCTTAATGATATGATATGCTTTACATACACATCTTGAGTCATCCGATTCTGAAGCACAACATTCAAGATCTTTTCAATCTTTTCATCTTGAGACATTTTGCCATATTGATTGAAAACCTCCTCCATGTCCAATTTCACCTTTGCAGGTATGTTTGATTGCTTGTATTTTTTAGCAGCAGATTGAAGTGATTGGGGATCTTTTTGATGGAAAAGGTAGAATGAATGCTCCAGAATAAGCAGCATATCTAGAAAGCAATGTTATTTTGACAAAAATGATTTTTGATTTTTTTTGGTGGAAAACAAAAACCAACCAATACCCTTGAGTACACCTTGCTGCCATGTATCCTATGGTCTTCAATTTTACTTTGATACAAAGTGAAATAAAGAATGAATTTACCATATCATGAGGTTTCAAAATGGATGATTGACTCAGAGAAAGATTGGACTGAATAATGAAATGTTAGAACTGAAAGGCAATTCTAAAAATGAATCTACATACATGCTTGTTGTGAACAATCTGAAGCCATCAATGATAATGAATTATATCAAGATAGAGGGCAAAAATGATGAATGTGGTTTACCGCCTGTAAATGATGAGATATCATCATAAAATTATTGATATAATTGACTCTTACAGACTAAGATGAATGTAATCAGATTGTAGATTAATATTAGCATTTTCCACAATAGAAATTTAAAGAATTTACATCCTGCAGGTGATAAAACAATGATGTGAGCAAATGTCAAATCTGTGATATTAAATTTCAGAAGAACTTACAGCCTGTGAATGACAAATAAATAAAACATTGCAAGTATGAGATGAACAATATACTATTTACCTGCTATTGAATATGAAAAACATGCATCATCAGTGAATAATTCTGGACCATATACATTGCCATGAAAATGATGAGATATACCTTCTACAATCAGCCAAAAGGAAAGTTGTAAGATTGCAATGATGATCCAGGTGAATGCTGAAGTGCAACTCACAGTCTGTAATAAAGTAAATATAGAGACGTGGATGATAATTATGATAAACATTAAAATGTTGTGTGAGCTCACCAGCTAAATAAAGCAAGACATAATTTAATTGAAAGCATTGTGGGACATGATGCAAAACTCATGTGCTATCATCTCCATGGCAAGATAAGGAGAAGATGAAAATGTGATGATTGATAAACATCACCACTGAGTAACTCTCTAGGTAATGTCACAAAGCACTACTCACAAACTATAACTCACGGAGCAGAATGAAGAATGAATGGACATGGCATCATCAGCATCACCACTCTCTGGCACATTCCACAATGCACAACTCACTTCCTGTGATTTCCAGAGCAGAATGCAGAATGAATGGACATGGCATCATCAACATCACCACTCTCTGCCACATTCCACAATGCACAACTCACAAACTGTGATTTTTAGAGCAGAATGAAGAATGAATGAATATGGCATCATCAGCATCACCACTCCTGCCACATTCCACAATGCACAACTCACAGACTGTGATTTCCAGAGCAGAATGAAGAATGAATGGACATGGCATCATCAGCATCACCACTCCCTGCCACATTCCACAATGCACAACTCACAAACTGTGATTTCAAGAGCAGAATGAAGAATGAATGGACATGGCATCATCAGCATCACCACTCTCTGTTATGTTCCACAATGCAAAACTCACTCCCTGTGATTTCCAGAGCAGAATGAAGAATGAATGGACATGGCATCATCAGCATCACCACTCTCTGCCACATTCCACAATGCACAACTCACAGACTGTGATTTCAAGAGCAGAATGAAGAATGAATGAACATGGCATCATCAGCATCACCACTCTCTGGCACATTCCACAATGCACAACTCACTTCCTGTGATTTCAAGAGCAGAATGAAGAATGAATGAACATGGCATCATCAGCATCACCACTCTCTGCCACATTCCACAATGCACAACTCACTGCCTGTGATTTCCAGAGCAGAATGAAGAATGAATGGACATGGCATCATCAGCATCACCACTCTCTGCCACATTCCACAATGCACAACTCACAAACTGTGATTTCAAGAGCAGAATGAAGAATGGATGAATATGGCATCATCAGCATCACCACTCCTGCCACATTCCACAATGCACAACTCACAAACTGTGATTTCCAGAGCAGAATGAAGCATGAATGGACATGGCATCATCAGCATCACCACTCCCTGCCACATTCCACAATGCACAACTCACAAACTGTGATTTCAAGAGCAGGAAGAAGCATGAATGGATGGCATGGCATCATCAGCATCACCACTCTCTGTTATGTTCCACAATGCAAAACTCACTCCCTGTGATTTCCAGAGCAGAATGAAGAATGAATGGACATGGCATCATCAGCATCACTACTCTCTGCCACATTCCACAATGCACAACTCACAGACTGTGATTTCCAGAGCAGAATGAAGAATGAATGAACATGGCATCATCAGCATCACCACTCTCTGGCACATTCCACAATGCACAACTCACTTCCTGTGATTTCCAGAGCAGAATGAAGAATGAATGGACATGGCATCATCAGCATCACCACTCTCTGCCACATTCCACAATGCACAACTCACTCTCTGTGATTTCCAGAGTAGAATGCAGAATGAATGGACATGGCATCATCAGCATCACCACTCTCTGCCACATTCCAGAATGCACAACTCACATACTGTTATTTTAGGAGAATAATCCATGATATAAGTCACATTTTAATTCTCTTTGCTCATTGCAGCAATAAGCAACTCACTTTCTGTGGTTCCCATAGTGAAATGCAATTAATCAAGATTAATCTGATTGTGTTTAATCTGATTGTTATAAATCTATCTCACCCAAAAGTGTGGAAACCATCTTGCAATATCTCCAGGATCAATATCCCCTCTTTTGTGTTCAAGAAGTGCTGATTTCTGCCTGTCCAAAATTGATATCACACTTTTTCAGATTATAGCATCTCCCTTGGAAGAAGATTCAATGTTTAGTACTCACTCTCGAACTGCATATTTGATACACAATGCTATGCTTGTTTCCTGTGCAGTGACAAACAGCATTTGCAAAGCCTCCTCATTCAGAGCCTCAGCAGTCTTTTCCAACAGTATCTTACACCCCCGGGCCTCATCTGACTTGTGCATTCCTTCCATGCATGCAAGTTCCATGAACTGAATCATTTATGAGAAAAAAGAACAAATACCTTCAATCCGAACACTACTTTTTGGTGCATGCTTCAATTGACAGAGACGTTGCCATACATTGGCATTGTCAAAAATTCTGTCTATGAGCTCATGTGCCTTTTCCATTTTCTCCTTTCGTGGAAGCATTCGGTCATTCCCAGTTAGTTTGCCCAAGGCTACCGTCAACAATGCATCAAACTTGGTGAACAACACAATAACCGGCACTGGACAACTTGTGAGCTTGAGCAAACCTTTAATAAACAAAAACATAGTCACCGTTTCTCGCATCACATTCATTGAAAAATATTTCTTCGGAACGTTGGATTGCCCGACCCAATTTATCCATTGGGATACAGTACCTATTCAGTATAATAACCAGTTAACGACTATGCAGACCGTACGTTCCGGCAAGTTAAAGCTATTACCAAATGGCATGAATCCGTTTCTTGAGAAATGTCGTGTTCGCACGCTCTACGATGAACTCCTTGAGTCGTTTGACTTCGTCTACGGAACCAGCTTCAAAGCCCTGCGAGTCATGAAAGACGAATTTGTCGTTGCTCCGGAAAATCAATTCGTTCTCAATGTCGTGCATTCCGCGCTAGCATGCACCGGCAAAGATGCGCCTCGCGTCATAGTCCAATATGTAGTATGTGGTGGCACTCACCTCCGTGCATCCCTCGACCTGGGTCAGATTGACCTAGTCGCACGGTTTGGTAACCCAGTCATCTGTATGTATCAAATCAAGTACGCACCTTGTTGCCTTTTCCATCATAGACCTCCGGGTTTTCGGTAGTGTTACAGATCGCGCGGAGAATAGTCGTCTTTCCAGCGTTCGCCCGCCCAATGATAAGGATCCTGAAGCGGCCGAATTTCTCTTGGATGTTTTCAAAACCACCTGTCTTGTATGTCGCCATGATATCTGAATTCCAAGCGAGAGCGTCGTGTCGGAGAAACTGTGGAACGTAGTGTTGAAGCAGTTGTCACCGTGAGGGCGAGGAGGAAACGGAAGAAGCGGTGTTTCGTCGATCGATCCCCATCTACATCCGACATCCGACGCTTCGGAACGGCAGGTCCATGACGTTGTACGCTGTTTTAGTTTGATCGGCTTCTTCCGGATTACATCTGACCAGAGGCTATCGACGAGATCGAGACGAGAATTGCTGTCATTCCAGCCCACTGACCGCCTTTATATATAGTATCATGGACGAGTAGCTCAAAGAAAGAAAGAGAGAAACATATGTATGAATAGCCGCCACTTCCGAGTCGAAAGATACCCATAGAAATTGCCGACCTGTTTTTGCGAACAGCTACGAAGTAATCAGATCAGTTTTTTTTTGCAATGACCGTCTCAAGTACCTCCATCCGAATCGGACGAATATCGCATTTAAAAAATTATGATGTTCATCATTGATCAAACAAGGGTTACGCAATGAATGCATGCCTAGTCTTCTACCTCTGCTGTATTTTACGACATGTGTTGCTGAATGTATTATCCCGCCGTGGTTACCTTGAACTTGGTCGGCCCTCTCGTCGTTTCCATACGGAAAGCGTGAGCATCCTGGGTCTATCCGATCCTGATGGGGCGACCGGCGGCGTGACGGGCGAGCCGGGGCGACTATGGTGACACGGTGGTCCACAGATTCTGCGGGAATGTTTAAATACCTTGTCGATTCAAGCGCCATATGAAGCTCAAGGTCGAAACGATTGTGCTCACCACGAGGAAAGAATGGAAGCTGTCGTTGATCGATAGCCTCCACGAGGAGGATTTGTCCGCTTGCCTTTGCACCGAGGTTGTATGCACCTTGGTCTTCTCATGAACAATTCCATCTGGCCAGTCGATCGTCCTATACTTTTTCGAGATTCACCTCTAGCGTGGACCATGACAGACGATAGTTGGATAGCCGGAAGCCAAATCCACTATATGCAGACGTAGTCGTCAATGATAGCGCATCTTTCTCGTGATTCGGTGGATCATGCGTGTCTTTTTCGTATCACCGCCGGAAGCACTCCACAAGACGAACGTAGAAGTTTGGATGAGGGAGGCATTGCTAGAATAGTGTGAATGAAGTCAGTTATACATCTAAATCTAGGCCGCCAAGGAATTGGACCCACATTGAAGCAAAGTTATCATCTAGTACTTTTCCTCTTTACAATGGTCTGGCCAATTCCCTGAGATCTGCTCGATAGGATCAAGTGGGAGGGAACAAAAAAGTCCGTCTGGGGATGTGACGTCAAGCTGCGAGAATGGTGATAGCATCGACATTTGTAAAAAAATCCGTACCGATTCCTGGAGCCACAATTCGAATAGTTGTTGACGCTCCTCGGGATGGAGAGATGTGTCAGGAAGGCACCGTCGATCTCTCGAATAACTCACCCTGATAAGAACAGTCGAAGAAATCCTGTGGAAAGGGTAAGCGAGTAAACAAGAACAAATAACACGCCTCTCATCGCGCGAGCTGCTGCTGTATAACCCGCTCGCGCTGGCGTTGGAGAGTATGCGCGGACGGCAGACGTTGAGGTTCAAGGGCAACGTTCGTATGCTGGACGTATGGACCGACGATAGCGGGGATGTTTACATGTGCGTCTCTTCCTTTTCTTTCTTCGCGCTGCGTGCGTGACGGCGGGCTTGACCAGTAACTTTGTGCTCAGGGACATTCACCCGTATGCGACGTTGACCAGGATCTATTTCGAAAATACTGTGTCTGTCTCCGCTAGTTGCTTCTCCGCATGCCGCGCATGGCCCGATGAAGACGACAGTCGGCATTCACCTATCTCTAGTGGATACCTGTGCGTTCTGATACGCCACGTCCTGGCGCATTACAAACGCACTCGACGTCGGGATCAACAACGTCCTCAAAATTTTCGCTCGTGTCGAGACTTTGCGGCGCTTCCAGGCCGAGTGTTCCTGACGGCGGCGGCGATGGCGCTCGCGTTTGGGACTGGACTGTCGCGCTCGATTGGACAGACACGTCGATTGTTCGATCGCCTGGTGCTCCGCTGCTCGTCAATACCAACGTCTTGATTATCGACACTCCCGGCTGAATTATCCCGAATGAGATGCCCATGATCAGTCCTGCTGATGTCTCGCCATCGACGTAACATGTAGAGAGGATGGCCATGCTCTTCACTGTATAAAACATACAGAACCAGTTTTCTGCTTCTCAGACTTTTCGCGTTCCTGCTTTTCCCCCCTCTCGCCCCTTTCCCGCTCTTCTTGCTTCTTCTTTTCGCGTTCAGCAGCTAACTCTGCTTCAGCCCGCCTTCTCTCTTCTTCCGCGAGCTCACGAGCCCTACGTTCCTCCTGGAGCAACTGTGCTTTATGCTCAGCATCTGCCTGCTGTTTTCTGAAATCCTTCTTATAGCGCCGATTCTCCTTCTCCAGTCGCAAATTTTCTGTCGCAAAATTCGCGACCATTCGCTCGAGGTCTCCCCGGATTCGCTCTACTCGCTCTCGCGCTTTCTTCGCCTCATCCTGCAGTATCTCCTTTGTCTCTTCGTCCTCTTCGAGTCTTGCAGCCTCTATTCCAACGCACAATTCCTCCAGTGCTTCTGCGTGTCGTTTTCCCTTTTCCCTCAATTCGCGCATGAGGTCTGCACCAGCTGTAGTATGAGCGAGGTCCCTTTCCTGATTCACCATCTCGTCTTGTACGAGAAGTGTCGAGGGCTCCTGACCAACCAAGTGACCAAGAATCGCGCATGCTGATGCCTGCGAGCCGTCGTGGCGAAGCATCCGAGCCCCCTTGTCAACCGCTGGCTTGAAGAACTTTTCTTTGCTCGCCAGCTCCCGTTCTCTAGCCTCCCCCTCTTTGGGGTCTATCTTAGACCACATGTTGGTGACGAGCAGGACGTTTTGGAGACTACTATCCCCACAAAGATTGCGAAAGATGTGAAAGTTTCTTCTCGATGGACCGCCCATCTTGTTATCGGTGATGCGATGCATGTAAATCACCCCGGCAAGTCTAGCTCCTGAGGTATATCTGCATGAAAGGTATGGGAATGATTGTGGTCAAGGCAGTGTATGTGCTTACGACTCAGAGAGATAGTCTGTTATCGACTTGAGGACATCGGTGTCACTTCTCGTGGTATCGTCAAACCCGGGAGTATCAATCAAGGTGACAGTCCGCCCGTCGTGGAATCGAAATGTGGAAGTCGCGACGTCAACAGTACAGCTCTCGAGCGAATCGCTGACAGCCAAGTCTGATCCACTTGCGAGATTGATGAACTGCCAAAGGTTCCTCAGTCACCTCTGCTGTGCTTTGTTTGGGTAAAATCGCGTACGGTTGACTTGCCGCTGCCGGTCGCACCCATGACACTATGGAAGAAAACTCAGAATGCATCGTCAGAAAGCGAGAACTGACATACGCGACCCTCATTGTCTCTTCTTTACTTGCCATCACCTTTGCAATTCGAGTTACGGGACAGGTTGAAATCCTGGGTGGATGATGCACTTGTCCACCAGCGGAGTCTAGGTGGTCACGACCAAGGTCAAGTAACCCATATTCTGTACAACCAGTTTATTAACAATATTCGTTTCGGGCGCAGCTCGCACGTGTAAGTCCTGGTGGTTCAGGCGTTTTTCATCTCTATGGAATGTAGTGATCGGCCTCAAGGCTATTCACGAGGTTGCTGTGCTGTTTTGAAATCGCAGTACGTTTGCACGAGCCCATCTGTGCGCGTCTTGACCCCTTGTATAGCAGTCAACACCCTGCCACTCTTTGCGGCCTTGAACGTTCAAGTGACGCGTCTGGCCCCGGTGTGCTTAGTCGGCGACAGGAACCAGTGGTTCGTTTTGATCATCCGACTTAGGACTTTCTGGCTACACTTTCACATACCACAACTTACGGAACGGAACTCCCTATCTTACTCTGCTGTCCCATCACGATGTCGCACCAATTGGATAAGCACTCGGGAGAAATTACTCGGATATGCATATCAAGGAATGATGCAAATCACGCAATGTGTTTTCGTGTTTATGTAAAGATCACAACTTTCAAAGTTCTCCGAAGTGCTGCTGAAAAGAACATCCATTTTGACGATCTGCTAGTGCGAAATATCGCATTGGGACGTTCAACCAGGATATCCTACTTCTAGTGCAACGACATGCAGACAGCCTCGCGATCGGGTCGGGCCGACTCATTAAATCCACGCTTCGAGAACGCCAGGTGTTCTCCGCAAGGCGAGTCGAGAACGCAACACGTTGTCACCATCCCCCGTCTCTGAGCGTCTCTCTGAGCAGTCTTTCAGCTCAACATTTAAACCCGTCCATCTCCATCGCCGCTGACCATCATCATCGATCATGGGCCAACTCTTTTCTGCAGTCATGCGTTGCATTTCTCGAAGGGAGGGGAGCGTGAGGTTGACAGACGTCGACGAGGAGTCAGCACCGGCACTGGCTGGCACGCCGATGCCGTCCGTATCGCACACCACTCGCCCAAAGCCCGTTTTCATCGCGTACGTCGTTCATCCCTCGTCCTCGTCCTCTTCCTCATCATCTTTCACTCCAGCGTCATGGGCCCTACCGGGAGTGGAAAGACGACGGTCCGCCCACTTTATTGACCTGACTGACTAGGCTCGCTCTTCTCACGAAACATCGCGCGGACAGTTCGTCAACCTCGTATCGGGGTCTTCGCTCGGCGTAGGGCAAGGGCTAGAGAGTTGCACCTCGGAAGTACAAGCATCGGCCCGGTTTACCGTCGGTGGAAAAGAAGTCGTGTTGATCGATACGCCGGGTTTCGGAGATACTACTTTGGCGGACAGCGATATATGGAAGATCATAGCCGCGTCGTTCGTCACTAGGTATGGACTTGATCGCTGTTCAGCTCGAGTTACTTACTCGTGAGGAAACCAACATGCCCCCTTCCCAATAGCTACAGGGCAGGCATACGTTTCGCAGGCATCATTTACATGCAGAGAATATCTGACGTGAAGATGGCCGGTTCCGCTCGGCAGAGTTTCAAGATGTTCCAAGACCTCTGCGGCGAAGACGCTTACCCCAACGTCTTCCTCGTCACCAGCATGTGGGATATGGTCACTCTGGACGTCGGCGAGTCTAGAGAACAAGAACTCGCGACCAAGGATATCTTCTTCAAACCAGTCCTCGAAAATGGTGCCAGGATGATGCGTCATGACAACACTCGCGAATCTGCACTCGAAATTGTCCAGAATCTCGTCGATAAGCCGCCTGTGGCTCTGCAGATCCAGCGGGAGCTCGGGAGCGGCGTGGATATCATGCAGACGACCGCATATAGGCAGATACGTGATCTGATGTCGGAACTGGTAGCTCAACGTCAGAGAAAACTAGACACGCTGATGGACGAGATAGCAGAGGCAGAGCGGGACAGTGACGAGGAGACGCAGGAAGAACTCCAGGAGGAAGTCGAAACTGCCCAGGCAGAGTTGCAGGAGGCCAGGGACAAAGAAGCAAGGCTTGCGTATGAGTATCTGGTTGAACTCCATAGGGTCGAGGAGATGGTCCGCAGGCGAAGAAGCAACCCATACGCATAGAGTACATTCTAGTCTTTAACTTACACACCACAGGATCGAGTGACACATCAAGTTTATGCTGCATGATATGTCTCCTTGAGTCGCTTGTGCACATACTCTCCAGCAGTGATAGGGTCATATCTCGCCGGCCTATCAGCAGACACACAACTTGGTATGGGCTACAAAGATTGATCATCTTACATTCTCTTCGTTACGATGAGTAGCTACGCACCTCGATGTTCACATGGTAATCTGTACCGAAAAACAAAGGGACAGAATAGCGCTCTTTGCCGCTCTTATTCATTGCTCGGTGAACAGTGGACTTGAAGACGCCATCTTTTGGAAATGTAATTTTGGATGTTCGGACAGGAACAAAGGACATCACCCACTTGTCATCATCGCCAACTGGTCACCGATGCTAAGATAGACGTCATCGACACTTCAACGACTCATCCCAAGAAGTCATATCTCACTTGATGACCAACGTATCATCGATAGCAGGGGCGTTGATCCACCTTTTCTCCGAGTTCATGATTTGGAGTGCTTGAACGCCAGGTTGCTGCCAGAGAATGGTGAAACACTATGAAGAGGTCAAATTTCGTGCCACTAATTCGGTATCCCATCGATGTCCTGACCTCGAAGCTAAGAAGGAAATGAGTTGGGGTAAGCAGAGTAAAGAGATAACAAGTACTCGGAATGGGCTCCGATACCGGGGGTATCTTCGTCAACACCGGGATGTCCATCCTGTAATGGATAATGCAGTACTCTCATGATCGCCGCAGCATTCCGCGTCTGGAACATGTTCAAACAGTATAGCCGTCTGCAAGCGGACAAGCCTACCTTGTCATCAAAATATGTCTCGGGCAATTCGAGTGCAAGGGCAAACAGCAGAAACAAGACTTTGCCGACGCCAACTGCAGCGTGACTAGAAACAAGACGTGAAAAAGCAAACATGGATACGATTATACCAGTTTGACCCACTAGTATCCCAGGCAAGCTTCTCTGAACCCTGGACAGTCGCCCGAGGGCCATACGTTCCCGCCTGTCATTGCACCATCGTTCTCCCTCTTCTCGTCGTGCGCCTTCGACTCTATTTCTTCCCATCCGATGTCAAAGCCCTCGTGAAAGTCCCCTTGATCGTTGTGAACGGGGTCGATATTCGCATCGAGGGGTGGACTGTATCCTTTGAAATTGGAGACCCTGTGGTTGAGCTTCGCGACAGTAGTCCGAATCAGAAGTTGAAGAACGCGTGTGACAAGAACCACACCTTCATCTTTGTTTCCGTCGGAAGAGCGAAATACGCCTGGGCTGAGGAAAGGATGTTGTCCAGACACGACTGAGATATGCCATGGTTTCGTACTAGATAGAAAGTACGATCAAACGGGCCTAACGTCGATCGTGGACCCGCGACAGCGAGAACGCACTATAGAAGAACCCGACTCGGATACACGCATCCCTGATCTTGCGTGCGGTGGCCAACCTTCCATCGGCCGTATCGCAGTTGCTCAGGTCTCTGCCAGGAAGTCGGGTCAAATTTTAGGCACGTTTGCTGCGGTATGTATGCCACTGGTCGGCGACTCACATGATTGGGATACTGGTGAATGCGCCGTCCACGCCAGCCGCGGTCTCCGCCAAGGACATGGAGGAAATCAGAGTCAGGCACAGGAATGAGTATTAATGAGTCGTGTGTATACTGTGATTATCGACACCGGTCGCTGCTTGAAAAAATCTGCAACTTCAAGACGCGGGTGCGGTGACGATGAGTCTTCCGTTTTTTTGGGGGGTAGACAACTGTGGATACTACAAGTATATGCACCGTATACTCTAAACCCACTCCAAGTCATCATGCAGGCAACAAAAACCTGCATGTATGACGCCCTGATGAATGTTACTGCCAAAGATCCCAGGAAAGCGAATGAACAAAGAAAATGTAAAGGCATGAGAGAGAAATGGGTTCTCCTTTTGTTTGTTGCTGAGGGTATGATGAGATGGGCGCCGAGATGCCGTAGTGCTGCTGTGAGTGTCCGGATCGGGATACGGCTGGGTTGATTGACTAGGAATAGTAGCTAATACCCCTCGCAAAAGGCGGAGGATGTGATATGACGATGTCAGCGTCGGAAGTGACGTTTGCACCTGCCACCAAAGAGGTATAGGACGTATTGGCACGCCGGAACTGGGGAGGGGGTGGCTGAGAGGAAGTGGAGCGCCGCTTTGTCTCCCATGCACGGAGGACGGCGACAAAGCCAGGGTTGGGATTGATGCAAGGTCTGTGACGTTTGACGAGAGCGTGAGCCTGATCGTATGACATCCCGAGGTTGTGGATAAGGTAAGCAATGACGATGGCAGGCGATCGGGATATACCCTGTTGACATGTCAGCAACTCCACAATATGCTCCTTCTTTCTCCAACAACGTACCTGTTGGCAATGGACGAGAACGTTTCCCCCGCTGGCGAGCGCGTTCGAAATGTATTGGCACGCGCCTTCGAGATGCGACTTTAGATCAGCGGAGGGCTTATCGTGAATGTCTATCTTGAGACACCGATATCCATCCTTCTCCGATATGGGGATCCACGGCGCATCGAGCACTTGCACGAGGTGCGTGATGTGATGGCTTTTGAGCAAATCGCGGTCCATAGTGGCGGATATGGATCCGAGGAAGAGTGCTCCAGACGGCGTGCTGGGCGAGAGCCGGATGGGGGGAGAGGTTGAGCTGGGATAATGGGTGGGTAAGATCTGGTGCATCGGAGTACACATGGCCTCCATGACCTCCCGTGCCATACCCTCGAAACGAATCATCGCGGATGTGGTGTCGAGGTCGATGTGAACGGCGGTATTTTATTGCCCAGGGAACATCTGAAAGAACGAGAGATGGGGTGTGATGTCAGAGGATAGCATCGAGAGTAAACTGCCCGTTCAAATACTAGTCGAGTCTGGAGTCCTCCCTTGCCTCTTTCGGAAGGCAAGTATGTAGCCCTGTCAGTCGACTCTAGACTCCAAAGTCTCGCCAGCCCTGCAGTAGGTTCTTGTTGCCCCTGAATACTCCGCTCGACCACCGATCATACGTACCGCGCTCGTGATATGATGCTCATCTGTCATTACGCGATATAAAGTCCCCGCCATTCTTACGATTTTTTGGGTGTCCATCACGCCTCGTTGATAGCCACGTTCTCCGGCCATGCATCTCAAACTGCATCGATGTCGGCCGCGAAGCCATTCGTCTTGTAATTCTCGATCGACACGTGGCCTCCCCTCCTCGGCTCAAGCAAGACGTTATCGTTTGTGCCAGAACTGCGGGGCCAATGTCGGGTGAATGGTTCACGAGCTTGAAAGCACAAAACTATCAAGTCCTAGATACGTATGGTTGACTGCATACATCCCAACGTCTTCATTCAATCACGGCGTCTTCCGAATCCACGGGAAATGAGTGAACACTGACTCACTAGGTATATATACTCAACGAGAGCGATGATCATAGCGGAAAACTCTTATGTCGTCTTCCACAGAGGATTCTCAGATCTGATCAGAACAAATGGAGTTGACTGTATTAATTTTTGGGGCTGACAACTGGCATCCCATAAAGAGGGGCCGTGATCGACACGGACAAGCTCCAAAGATGCTTTATCCGTCAATGCATTGTTCATCAATGTGGGGGCTTGACCGAGTATCTGGTCACTGAGGTTTCATTCAGCGTACCTGCAATATGCCTGTGAAGAGTGAATCAGCCCTTTATTTCGTGACCCTCAAGTCTACAGATCAGTGATCGATTGATCCCCGACGCCAAACCCTGTCTCTCCTGATTGGCCCAAGGACACTTCACCAGGAGCTTCCCAGCTTCCCAGGGAAGACGTGGGTTGTCCAGATGGGCCTTTTTTGGCACCGTCCACCGCGTATTCACTAGGCGATTGATATTCCGTTGTGCCCGTTCGGTGTGTGGTCTTGGTCCACAGCACGCACCAGGCACTGATCGTTATCAAAAGGAAGGGCAGGAAAGGAGACCTGACTCGGAATTATCAATAGTTCTCCCACCGAGTTCCGGGTCATGCGGCTGTATCGGGACCACGTCTCCGCAGGGACTTGAAGAATGAGGAACATGAAAGCCACGGTGGCACTTGGGTGGCACAAGACGGAACGCACGCGTCCCTCCGCAAAGACGGGTGTGCCTAGACTCCGGGTGATGCGTATCTTGGGGGAAGTGGCCCACGTGCCCCGAACCCATTGGCTTACTGACAAAGCAGCAACCGTTCGGCAGGAACTCGAGATAGAAGCGCCCTGAATTCGTGCTTGGTTTTTTTTGTAGGTCCTTGTTACTTGTCGTCTCTGCCGCCGCACGCCAGGTCCCCCTCGACGCCGACCAAACATGACGCGGACGCGCTGCATTCCAAAGCGGTGCAGGCTTGCAGGGATACAGTATCCCCCAATGCGGCATACATATGTGTGGTTGCCATCAATGATTGTGCGCACGAGCGGGTCGTGTGGAGGATGCGGCCGTGCGGATTCGTCAGCGCCGCCACCAAACAGACTTTAGACTAACTTTGTTGTCGTGACGATGCCATGTCAGTGCATGTCCACAACTGACGTCGACTGCCGTCCTGCGGCGTCCTAGTAGCCAGCTTGCAGCATCTCCCGAGCGACGTAACAGACAGACCGTAGTCGTCGAATACCAGGCTGTAATGTGACCATAGCAACGATGAATGCTCTCGGCCTATGGGTAGTAATTCAAGTCAATTGCGCCACCTGCAATCTCCCATCCGAAATGAAATGATTGCTTTGCTGCGGAACACGCCGCTCGCGGTAGCAACCGGCAACTGGACTCAAACTGATACGCTCATGGAGACAAGAATGCGGTCATGATATAGAAGAGATCAGATCATGAAGATTGCGGAACACAGGTCGTGAAGGGTATGAACTCTGAACAAGGAGGAAAATAGAGTGACAAAGGAGGCGAAACGACGTCGGCGTTTAGGATAAAATGAATGGTCGTCCTAATAAGTAGTCTACAAGACCACGCAGTGTTTCCTGTGGTGCTTGGGCCGGCAGAGAAGCGCAGCTCGAGTAGCATACTGGAACACCTCGCGAACACCCTCTCCCGTTCGTGCTGAGCACTCGAGGTAGTGCTTCGCCCCAATCTTGTTGGCCACTGCCATGCCCTGTGACACGTCATTAAAGAGAAGCAAATTAAATGAAACAACCACCAACCTCCTCGGGGGTGACAGGACGCTGGCTAGTCTTCCTGAGCTCTTCGATTACCCTAGAGTCCCGTCGAAGGTCCTTCTTGCAACCAACAAGGAGGACAGGCAATCCAGCGCAGAAGTGCATGACTTCGGAAATCCACTAAAACCTGGTCAGAGTTGACGAAAACGGGAAGACGAGAAAACGGACCTTTTCCTGTACGTTGTCCAAAGAGTCTGGAGAGTCAACAGCGAAACAAATTAGAATGACATGAGAGTCGGGGTAGCTGAGAGGCCGGAGTCGGTCATAGTCTTCTTGACCCGCAGTATCCCAGAGCGCCAGTTCGACGTGCTTGCCGTCGACTTCGACATCCGCCACGTAGTTCTCGAAGACGGTAGGAACGTAGACCTAGAAAGACGAGACGGTTAAGAGGAGAGAAATAAAATGAGAGAGAGCAAGAGAATACCTCGGGGAACGTTCCTTTGGAGAAAACTATCAACAGACAAGTCTAGTGCAGATATCAGAACGAATGATGAGAGGGATGGAAAAAGAAAGAGACGACCTTTCCACAAGCACCATCACCGACGATGACGAGCTTCCTCCTGATTTCAGACATTATGTGAACGTAGAAAGTAGGACGTTGTTCGTTGAGCGGGCACTGTTGGAGGTGATGGTGTTGAGCGAGACAAGAAGTCGCATGAGGATACAAGGCGGTCTTTCAATCGGTCTTTCAATTCCAGTCACGGCTGTGCCACACCTGTGCCGCCATGCCGGAACTTATTAAGCTGTCCGACCGCAAGTCCCCCACAGCGCTCGTACTCGCCCTCGGGTCCGTAACTACCCATCTTACATATCTGAATCTCGTCCACATCCCACGTACCAAACTCTACCCGAACTGGCCCGCGCGCGTCAGCCTCTCCGGTAGACGCGAGCAGGGATCGGTACGAGAACGGCTGGCGCGGTCCTCTTTCCCTGGGGCGCCGATAGACCGTGTTCAGAATCGTGCAGTGTAACTGACCAAGAGTTTCCATTCAATGCAAGACAGCAATGGGACCCGCAACGAACCTTTAGGGGGCGACGGTCTCTGATAAACCCGGCTTCGATGAATGTCTTGTTTACCATCTCTAGAGTATCGTTAGCGTGATAGCAGATATTCCCACAGCAAACTCCATTCACCGCCGACTTCCCGAAGTCGTTGCGCGGCTTCGTTCTCGAACGAGGGTCCCATCCAAAGGACATGTGCCTTGTCTGGATCCCCACCATCCGGCGGCATGATATTCATCAGTTGAAGAGGAACTGAGAGCCGTGCACCGCGCAATAGATCTGAGATTGGTGATCGAAGGGAGCACAGAAGCGAAAGTGCTTCTGCGACGGTCTTTTTTGGATGGGTATCAAAATCAAGGCTAGACTCCTCTTCTAGCGACATCACCCCCAGCGTGAGGTGCAGACGACGTGGTGGAACAACGATTGTCCGATCGAGACCAGGTAGCGATGGCGTCGTTTCCAACAGCCCACTCGTAAAGGAAGACATGGATCTCTGCAATGATTCATGATGACCCTTAAGGCGGTCAGCGATAATGACAGCGGTTGCAATTTTGTCACTGACGATGGGAAGCGAGAGGACTTTTGAAAGATCCGATCAACAAGAAGAAAAGAAAGGAGAGTGGGTAATAATACTTGCAGTGTGTGAGTGGAGGCTGATTTGTGTTTCCTCTGCGGTTGCTATCGTGATGACGGCTTCTGAACTGACCTCTGGCCATCGAGGAAAGTCGGTTCATGCACTGTACTTGAACTTGCTTGTGAACTTGATAGACTCTGCGGATGCGACCTTGTGGACGATAATAGTTAAGCTATTAGCTTGGGCGCGGCATGGACCCGGCTGGCTGGCGCGGACATTGATGTGGGGCTCGATCTCCAACTTTGACACTACTAAGCCTCCTCCACAGAATACATAATCGCAGTTCAGGCTACACTCAGGTCACCCTCAAGTGAGTCAATCCAGGTCAGCTGGATCATTAATGAACTTCCAGGGACTCGGAAAATGGAAGAACACAATGTTTGTGCGAGTTCGCACCCGAGCACAGCGTTGACTGAAATAACGTCAACCCTCACGCGCACGCGCCGCAAAGTGACAAATGTAGACGACATGTTCGTCCCTTGTCTTGGTATTACTCTAGTAAGTTATTCCTCCGCTCTGCCCCCTCGCTCCCTTTGTTTTCCCCAAGACACTCATCCATACACCATCCGTCGTTCCTTGCCCTATTTCTGGGTCAGTTATCTGTCCGTCGACTTGTCAATGAGCCCCGGATCTGAACCACCGACCCAGAGTGGACAACGTTGCCTGAATCTCGCACGCGGTGCTGCTAGACCGTTCCCCTGCGCTTGATCCACTAGACCCTGCGCTAGCTATTTTTCGACCTGAATCACGATTCCTGCCGCGGGGTTTTCCATCCACCTCTTCTTTAGTTTCTTAATGCAAGTCCTTGACGCCCGCACCAGCGGGAGAAGCGAAGAACGAACATCTTCAGCAGAAGGAAATGGCGGAAGTGCTGGCATTGTGCTAAGTATGGACATGGTCTCGACGAATTACTATGCCGTGTACGTCCTAGTTCCAAATTGATGTCTTCTGAGCATGGCCTATTGGCCATGCTTTATACCACATTCAAGCCTATCCGTGACCATTCATCTCTTTTACTCTACTTTCCCCTCCTGGTGATCACATGGAGGATGGTGCTTACTCTGCCTATCGATTCACAGCGCGTACACTATCCCAGTGCAAGTTGGAGCTTCTCAGCAAACCGTTTCTTTGCAGGTTGATACAGGCTCTTCCGATCTTGTGAGACTCGTTTTTTTTCTTTACTTACGGTTTCCCTCAATCTAGTTTTCCAGTGGATTGCGTCTAAATCATGCTCATCAGCCTCATGTTCAGCAACGAGTGGGCGCCTGTATGATCCAGGCTCCTCGCGGTCCACAGGCGCCACATTTACAATGCAATACCTCTCCGGTTCTGTCGAGGGCTTCATAGTATGGGATCAGGTGCAGATTGGAGGCTACGTCATTCCGAATCAAGCTTTAAGTCAGTCAGCGCACTTTTTCTTACAATACTGTACTCACGATTAACCAGCCGCTGCAACGACGGTCAATAACGAACCATTGTCGTACAACTTTGATGGTATTCTTGGTCTTGCCCTCCCCCTGAATTCTGTCATTCAGCAGACTATACCTGCTACCTTGGGTGATGCCCCGGATGGGGCAGCAATATCCTCGAATATCTTCTCCCTCACTCCAGCTACCAGTGCTCCATCTCAGCCCTTCTTTTCCCTCACGCTTTCTCGTCCCGGATCCAGTCAGATACCTTCCCTTTTTGGTATAGGTTGCCACCCTTCTGAAATTGTTCCTGAACCATCACAAATTCGCTATTCCTCCCTTGTCAGTGACAGCATTGGTACTCTTTACTGGAAGACTACCATCCGTGCGATCACAGTCTACGTCGATGGTCACGCACACCCCGTCGCGCTGCAGTCACTATCCGGTACAACTAACCCTACCGCCCTCCTGGATTCTGGCATACCCGTGATAATTACAACACCGCCTCTAGCCAACGGAATTTATGGGGCATTGGGTATCAGCCCTGCCTCTGATGGGAATTGTACGCCGGTTTGGTTTCAACGCCCCCACATTATTGACCTATCACTCGCAGATTATGTTCCATGTGCAACCCCTATCAACATGACCATCACTCTGGATGGTCAAAACGAACTTCCGCTACATCCTCTCGACCTAACTACGGAGTCCGAAGGGCAATCAAGCTCACCATATTGCTTGGGTCTCATACAGACCGATCCTTCACAGCTCACTGCTAGCTCGGACAGAGGGGATATGATCCTCGGGGTTCCCTTCATGCGGAATGTGTACACGGTCATGGCATACGAGCAACCCAACGCTACGGGAGGATTTACCCACTCCGTGCAGCTTGGGACGAACCCAGCGCTCGGACTTCTGGGTCTCACAAATGCCACGCAAGCTTTGGAGGAGTTTAACCAAGTGCGCGTGCCCGGGTCTTCTCAGCAAACCTTGAACCCTCAGGGCGACGGTCAGCGACTTTCGATAGGCGTCAAAATATTCATTGGACTGGTTAGCTTCTTCGCGCTATGTCTAGCGCTTTTTGCGCTGCGGTATTTGATTGCGCGGAGACGATGGCGGGATCGCTCCTCCCCTGGTCAAGTAGAAGGAGGACCGAATCAAAGAGCGGAGTATGGGGCGTACCAAGTCGCGCGGAACAAGTCGCGGGAAAGCATAGACCAGAGTGTACCCTTGTACAAGTCCACCCCGCGCAAGGACGTGTGCACGACCTACAGCGGCCGAACGTGCGTCGAGGAGGAGGACTACGTTTGCGAATTTGGCGTGCGGAAATCCAAATTGGAATCTCCCGGCCCTGCGCTCGACATATGCGATCCATGGGACCCCTATGCAGGCACCTGGCGCGACACGATCGTGGGAACCGATGCAGGGGAGGCGGACTCGGTTCGTTCGTCCTATCCGCCGCCACGCAAGCTCGCCGAAGTCGAACCGGATTCCCCGTCGCACGCGTCGTTGGACCTCACGTCGGCGCTGTTGATGGAGCACGAGAGAAGTGACTCTCAGACGAGCGACCCAGCCGCCGAGTTTGGAATGGAATCTGTGGGGATGGCTGGAATAGGGACGGTAGCACGTGGAAGCGTCATCGATACTGGCAAGTTCCGATCGAGTGTCGACAGCGTGGGGTCGGGTACGCGCTTCCGGCAGACCGTCTCTTCTCTGCGGTCGTCGCACACGTTAGTGTCAC
>JBBPPI010000268.1:0-20953 GCA_038091915.1 Leccinum griseonigrum | reverse complement strand
CCGACCACCATTTGACAACGTTCATATGCTTGCTCACGTCAGAAGGCATGTCTTCGAGATAGCGGCGTAGCTCGGTCGGCCACCCCAAGTGCGAAGCAGCGGTACCATCACGACAGGCCTTTGCAATGAGGAGTCGCTGATGTCGATCAAACTCCGACTCGGTATTGACCGAGGACAACGGAACACACGACACTGGTGCCTTACCGTCTGCAGCATCCTCCTCGGCTTCTTCCCAATAGTCCTGCATCGTCCGCTCGACAATTCTCATCGTCCGCTCAACAATTCTCATCGTCCGCTCGACAATTCTCATCGCCTCGTCTTGCCAATTCATGGCATTCATGTTTCCGGCCTCGCGTTCCTTCGCTTGTTCTTCCACACCACCCCACTGCATTCGGATGTAGTCCATTTTGAAATATGGATGTAGTACTTTGTAATTCTAGTCAGTAGATATCGATACGAATGTAAACCAGACTTACCGAGTGCAAGGACATATACCGGTTTGTCATCGAACCTACTATAGTACTTTCCGAGTTTTGCCAAGCCGTCTTGTATGGCCGATCGATACTGCGAGTACCGTGGATCCTTCGCCTTTGCTTCCCAGGCTGATTGTATCGCTTTGAATGCTGGGACGGCACGGAACACTGGGGTTCAAGCTTGCTTTTCATGCGAGAAGTGTTGTTGTAGGTCGTTAGCGTCCTGTATACAGTTCAACGTCATGCGATAAGCTTTGAAAACATTGGAAAAATACTTACGGATATGATAGACCGTGTAGCGTTAACCCGTTCCCAGTCAGCCGACTTGAGCATGAAAGCAGACCATGGTATGCGCTTGGAAACCTTGCCTTTCTGTCGGAGCGTTGTGATCGGGCCAAACAATTCATCCGCTGACGATAAGAAGAGGTTGATGGCTTGGCGTAGTTGGTGAGCACGGCCGAGCATGCCATCCGCGGTACCCCATCTGATGTTGCTGTGCAACGGGATCGTGAGCGGGGGTTGGATACCACAGTTCGCTTGTAACGTATTGAAGTATTCGATGCGTTGACCAGAACACTGAATCTGTAAAAGTGTGAGCAAGTTTCGACAAGCTCGGTACTAGACCACGTACCTTGATGGCGAGCGTTCGAATAGCTGCCACCGCGTCCAGCGACTCGTCTAATCGGTTGTCGGGGAGCAATGGGTCAAACTCCCAGATTGCGGATGTAGTCTCGACAGCGTTGATGCGAGTGATGCTTGACATGACATCGATGATAGCCAAGTTGAGAACGTGGGCGAGGCATGGCAGACGGTGTTGGGAGGGGTCAAAGTTGTAGACTTGGCGCTTGTGAAGAATTGATTCGATTACGTTGCAGGTGGTGTCGAAGTTGTTACTGGTGTTGTCGGCGGTGACACAGAGCAGCTTGGAGGAAAACTTAGTGATGATACTGACACGTTTGCACAGAGAAACGAAGTAGCGTCCAAGGTTGTCCCCGGTGTGCACACCCGAAATTCCCCAGAAAGCAATGACCTGGCAGGAGTACGACAGCAGGCTAAGTGTCCGAGTCACCACCGACACATGGACTTCGCCGAACCATCGGGCATTTGTGGCAATCTGTATACACCTGGAGAATAAAGGGCAGGGGCTCATGATGCCGTTGGATTTAGTTCAAGTGAGCAAGGTACGAAGGACGTTACTCACTAAAACGGATCAGCGTTTGATGGGATGCTAGTCCCACACTGGCGTGACCCTGCCAGTGGCCAAGACGTTACATGACGTCCTGGAGTCGTTTGGTGTCGCTGACAAGGTTAGAGTCACACAAAGTTCAAGGGGAATAGAATACTCACAGCACCCAAGATACTGTGCATCACCTGTGACAACACCGCCAACAATCTCATCATGATACGTGAGCTTGAATTTGAGTTAGACGGGTATGACGGGAAAATGGCACACGCACGATGTTTTCTCCATACAATGAACCTGGTCGCCAAATCGTTGTTGTGTGCATTTGAAGTGCACAAGGATTTTCTGTTCGACAAGTTGAATGATGACCTGTTGTCCGCCGATGAACAGTGATTGGCCCGGGAGATCCGTGACTTGAGCCAAGTTGAGGACGAGGATGAAGAGATGGACAGTGGCGACGATGACGGCCTGGGGAGTGACGACTTGAACGATGACAACATTGAGGGATTGGAGGACGAGGTGGAGAGACTAACTCGAGACGAGCGAAAGAAATTACAAAAATCCATTTGGCCGGTGCAGTTAGCATTGGCCAAGGTAAGGGAATTTTTGCAACTCACCTCCTGTGACCAATATCGATCCACAGATACGCAAACTGAGCTTCAAAATCGTCAACTCCACTACCAAGTTGCTGCCCGAGTGGCGATGAATTCTTGAAAGCTTGAACCTTGCGGCGACGAACATGCCGTGGGACGTTGCTACAAGGTGGAACTCGACGTTCGATATGCTTCAATACACTTTGAAGCATAAAGAAGCGGTCGAGATAATAATGCAGAAGAAGGAGATGGGTTTAAGGCAGTGTGAGCTACTTGAGGAGGAGTGGGAGATGCTGAACGACTTACGCAAAGTGCTCAAGGTGCATGGCAATTGTGTCGGGGCGGACCGCCGGCGGTGGTAGTGCGGCCTCGTCACGTTAACAATTCTAATGAAACTATATAGGTTCTCAAAGACGCAACCGACTTTTTTTCAAGGTCAACACCCAACCTTGCAACGGTGATCCCGGCCATGCCAGTGGATCTTGTGAACGAACAACTATGCAAGTATGCTACTAGTGACACACTCTCTCCTCCTATCCGTGCAGGTGTTGCCATCATGGCAAAGCGCACACTGAACCATTACTACTCGTTGACGGATAGCTCGGAGGTCTATGATCGAATCGCAATGGGTGAGTGACAATCCCCCATTTAATCATCGTCTCGTTGATGGTACATTAGTATTACATCCTCGGCACAAATTGAACTACTTCCGACTCACAAAATGGCAAGAAGATTGGATTCAGACGGCGGAGCAACTCGTCTGTGACCGTTTCGAGACCAAATACAGCGCAGAAGAGGATCACAGCTCCGATCTCGAGATAATCGAGTCACCCGTGGTCAGGATTATTATAATCTGTTCAGACATGTACTACAGTACTAACAGGTAGTAATGTTTAGCACAATAATATGTTCGACAGCATGTCCTCCCTGGCACCTCCAAAACCCACGGATCTGCATGGAGAACTTGAACTTGATAGGTATTTAATGGCGGATGTCGAGCACGTTACTGACTCCCCTATAATGTGGTGGTATGAGCGCCGTGTCACGTATCCACGTCTCTCGCGGATGGCGTTAGACTATTTGAGTATCCCCGGTATGTATTTTCTAAATTTTAATCTTTCCTGGTATGTAATCTCTAACCATTTTGCCTGTTTGTATTAGCAACATCCGTAGATGTTGAAAGGCTATTCAGCCGGGGTCGTCTAATCCTTAGCCATGTGCGCTCGAGACCAGTGTCAGCACAGTCCACACGTGCCCTCGTGTGTCTCGGCTCTTGGAGCCTGTTGAGTCTAGTAAGAGCAGATGACCTCAAGGCTACTTCGGAGCTGCCAGAGGTCAACGAGGAGCAGGGATTAGAAGACGGTTGGGACCGGATAACCATTTAGTATCATTTGGTAGTACTAGGGAGTCTTTAAATACAATTATTTTGGTCCCTCGTGACACCACTGGCAACTTGAAGAACCCATGGGTTGTTTTTTGCCAACCCGTGAGAAAACCCATACCCACGAGGTGGGTATGGGTATATGCTGGGGTATGGGTGTGGGTATCGAGGCAGATACCCACGCTCATCCCTAGTGGTACCGACTCTGATGAGGAGGAGGAGCCTTCTCGCGTTCGAACACGTTGTAACATTGCTAGCGATATTGATGCTGCAGTGCACCTGAACGCTGCTGCTGACCCTCTGTACTGTCTGGAGGAACGGTTGGAGAAAGTTCTGACCACGGCCGACATATAGCACTTCTTCGAAAGGACTGCAGACGGTACGGTATGTAATTATTGCAAGTAAGTACTTTGTTTTCTAATTATGTACTCAACCAATACATGACCATCATCACAGGGAAGTCCATGCCAATGCTGACCCCATCGCCTGGGCTCAGATGTATAGTAGTAAACGTGATTGCATGTTCCGGTACTCTTGGAACATGGGAACTTCTGCTCTGTGCAGTCATGTTGATCGTCACTGGCACCACCTACTAGAATACATCAAACTTGCAGAGGAATTGGGATGGCCCGTTCTACTGGATAGTGTCAAGAACGTGATGGCATGTGGCTATACTTTGCATGAAATTCAAGACGCATTAGTGGGCGGTGGATCACTTACTTCTCTCCCTCCTCATCAATCAGAGGCATCGTCGGCAGATAGTACCAGTGAACATCCCGGTGAGTGTGCAACCATTCCCCGCTCCTCATCGGAGGAGTTTCAAAAGCAACTTGTTGCTTTCATCATTTCGGAGGACCACTGGCAGGTGTGTTCCTTCTCCTTCAAGTTGGTCATACACCGGTTACTTATACTGCTATGTGGACAGTCTCTTAACGTCGTTGAAGGCCCACAATTTCGTCGACTGCTCCTTTTGCTGCATGATGGTCTCAAGGATGCCGAAATACCTCGTCGAACGAGGATTCATGAGGATATCATCAAAGAATGGCAAAAATACTTCAAATTTTTGCAGGGTGATCTAGCAGTAAGCTTCGTGAACATGTTCTTTACTTTCCAAACAACCTTTATTTCGTAGAATGCTCTCAGGCGCATCTCCTTCACAACTGATATCTGGTCTGACAAGAATAGACGTCCATATCTGGCGATCACTGGCACCATTCATTGGATCACGGAACAAGAAGGCACAAGCACCCTGAGGCTGAAATCTGCGTTGCTAGCTTTTCACTGGATACGTGGAAACCATTCCAGCAAGTCTCTTGCAAAAACCATCATCTATCTCTTGGATTGGGCGAACATCATGGTGCAGGTACTAAAACACTAACTTCAACATTTCATAGTCAACTACCTTTTTTCTGTCCTTATAGATCAGACATTTTACTATGGACAATGTGAGCAACAATAAATCGTGCATGCAAGAACTCGAAGTCCTACTTAATGTACACAAGGTAGAATTCAAAGTGCTCGACCACCTTGTCTCCTGTTTTCCACATGTTATGCACATTTGTGTGACTCATGTAATTAAAAGCTTCAATGAGATTGACCTCAATGCCCTTCCTCATTCATGGAACTCAGCTTTTTCTGACTCCGTAGAGTGAAGAGCATATGCAGAAGCCATCAAGTCGAACTCTATTGGAAAGGCGTGGGATCTCGTTCGGGTCATTTATGCGTCCACTGGCAGCCTACACTGCAATGACTTCACAGATACCATCAAGACTGGCAATACCAAGAATTGGTTCAAGGACGATGCAGGCAACATGTTGAAGGTCCCCGAGCTAGAACTTTTGCGTGACGTTAGGACTTGTTGGGACTCAACTTTTGCAATGGTCAATCATCTCAGAGTCTTACGTCTGGTAACCAGCCTTAGACTGATAGTGTTTTCATTCGTGTATGGTAGGATGTACGAATATGTTAGCTATGTAGTTTTAGCATCATGATTGTGCAAATGTAAAGATGATACCTTTATCTAAAATGATTTTGCAACAGATGGTTACTATGATGAGTCTATTCTGCTATGGTTTGTTTTTTTCTGTTTCCGCAGTGAACTTTCAAAATTCAAATCATATTAAAAACTAGAAAGTGGCCAGTGTTGCCGGCTAGCCACCTTGCGTGCAGGCCTCAGGCTGGGAATGAAGTAATAAATGAAAGGGAACTAATTATTACATTCTGTATTTCGATCTTAATTACTCCAGGAGGGGACTTGATGTACCAGGATTGAACAGTAAACAGTAAACAGTAAACAGTAATTGCAACGTATCAGCAGTAAATGATAATATTTATTAAATGACATAGCGAACGAAATTATGTAAAATATTTACTACTGTGGACGTTTTGCACACGAATTGTTCGTGCAAACACCGGGAAACGACCTTTTCGGGCTCAGGCGCGATGATAGAGGTAGTGTGAGATAGGTGTGGTAGGGCACAATGTGCTGTGAGTCATTTCTGTGTTGTGACAGGCCTTCCTTAGGTGGGTCGGGTGCAGCCCACTGGCAGCCCGAGTCTGGAATCTCGGACCGACTATCCGGGGTGTGCCAAGAAACCGGAGCGGTGAAGACACCAGCCCTCACATGGAAGGCATGCCACAATGAAAAAAAACAGGACAAGGCTGGATTGAGATAACACGACTATGCAGGAGTACAGAGGGGCAATCTCAGGCAAGGACACTACTACAGGAAACAAACGAAAAAAACAGGGTGAAGGTGGGTGGGTCAAAAGCGAGACAGCTGAGAGAGCGCATCAATGTCAAAGAAGCGGGCAAAGAGCCACGAGCATATGCTCGATGGACTATATAGCTCTTCGACGTCAGAGCCCGAAAACCCACTTCCAGTAACCTCGATCCTCTGTAGACTGTTGCTGGAAGTTACTGTGTGATCAGGACGGTCCAACGATTTCGATGTTGCAACCTCAAAACCATTACCACCACCACAATCATCCACCTACTACTATGCTGATTGTATTTACAATGAAGAATGTGATCCGTATAAATACATAGGTACTAAATTTACGTATCCAGGTAATTGGGATACTGCTCCAACTTCCAAGTTGAGGGCAGGGTGATACTGTGTCTCGAGGAGATGCAAAATATGTAGGGTGGGAATCAAAAAGATAATGTAAACGGGATGGGGGCCTACAAAGCACTAGGTACATCTTACGTTGGAGCCATTGTTTGGAGCTAAATCCAAACCAGTATTCAGGAATACGAAGTACAAGTGGAGGTGTGTTGGGAGTATGATAGGTCGAAGATGGAATTACTTGAATATCAATGCAATCATCCCATTGGCATAGTATGCGGGATAACTGTCCAATAAAAATTGGATTTGATTGTGAGCTGGTGTAGACAGTGATATTCTCATTGGCATGTGGTGGCAATGCAAACTCATGACCTATCGCATAGTACACTTGTGAGTCACTGGTGGGACAGGCATAAATGAATCATGATGTTCCAACATTGTGGTCGGTAGTGCTGGAAGTGGCAGGTGACAGACATAGTAATCTGCACACAATGTGGATTAAAATTGATTCGGATTTCAGGAATGATACTCACAAATGATTGTGGGTGTGATGATCAGAATCATCAGACTCTAGGATATCAACTGGAACGTGGGGAGTGAGGTAGTAACTACAGTTGAAATGCTCATAATGCATAGACATCAGGAAACCATGGTTTCATGCTGTAGTAAGGGACTTTCATAAGTAGTGACAGTAGATCATGTAGTACTACCTATCCGACTCGACCCCTGACGCTCACACTCGATCGTTACATAGCCGAAGTAGTAACACCGTCGAACCAGCAAATGATATGTAGTATCTATTGCGGTTGCACTCCGGTACAAGGTTGCATGGGACTGACAGACTGGTCAAATCCTACTACCCGGTACCCTCCAACTTCTATCTCGAATGCCCATTCACCGGGCATCACGAGTCAGCATCCCCACCCGCTGGGCATCCATCCACAACTTGCAGCAGGAAAGCACTGGCCCGAGGAGGAAAACAACAACAACTATGATGAGGTCAGTCACAAGCGCACCCAATACAAACCAAAATGGACACCTACCGCCCGCCCGCCCGCCCTCCCAACACCACAGTAACTAGTTTTCCCTGTATGACTCGAATATTCGGAAGTCGATATATCTGTTTAGATAAAATACATCAGCCTCCGCTAGCGAATGACCCTGAACCCAGCGGGGATGTATGGCACCACTTGGGAACTTGGGAACAAGGTGGCAGACTTGAACCAGCCGATCCACCGGGACGACGGCGGCATGTGGGTGATGATGACGGGTTGAGCGGCTGATTCGAAACATTCCCACTGAGTCGTCCATTTGGCGCAATGGCTTGAACCAATGTATATAGGCCAGTGGTGTCGGATAATCACCCAAGTGAGCTGGCAACTTGAATATGGCCCGAACTTGAGCTACTCTCAATCCTGGAAAACAGTTATCAGTGTTCGATACCATTTGTCTTGTGTACATACGGTAACATACCATGTAACCCACCACGACACTCTAATTCCGTGTCTTCCCGGACGAGGACTGTGTCAAACCTTGCAGGTGTGGCCGGCTTGCGAGGACCATTCAAACAAAGGGGATAAGCATGGACTCTTGCATGGTTCTTGCTTGGCATGTAACCGCAGGTAGGCAAATCCAACGTTAACGTTTTGAAACAATCGAATCGATCGTGTTGGTTGGGACGGATGAATCGACAACCATTTTGGGGCAAGGTGTCGAGGAAAACTTGAAGCGCATTGATGAAACGAACAGCACCGTGGTGTTGTTCAAGATAGCGCAATGTTTTCTGTGGAAAATGAGGTCGACACGAGATCCGATAACGTGTACCACTTGGTAAGCCCGTGCCGGTGCGAGGACCAGGAATAATGCCTTGGGCATTCCCGGTGGTTGAATCACCGCTCCGCCATGCCAGAAATGTCTTGAAGCGAAAAGACGCTTCTTGACGTTGTAGCCATCTTGTCATTTGGATGGTATAATCTTTTCTATTACTTGCAGCGTACGCTTTTTTGGCATAGTCGATATGCAGTCGTTCGGATTGTTCTGAATTGAGGCCATCCAAGCTGCCTAACGCCTTGATGGTCGCTACATAGTGGATTAGCGAATGGAATTTTGGGAAGTTAAAATGCTCGCGGCATTCGAGCTTGATGAAGACATCCTTGCCCGCGTGGAAGTCATCCAAAGATTCCTGCAGGGCAAGAAGCGTGTCGTCAGTGTGAGACTGGTATTGCGCAATGTAGATGAAGTCGAGTAGACGTCGGGCGGGTTTGATGACAGCTGGTGGAGTTGCACCAAGTAGCGCACCAACGAATACATGCTGAAGCTGTTTGTGGTCGGCTCCAGTCCATTGTTTGATTTTAGAGATGCCCTCCTTGAAGTGCCTTAGACCGGAATGGACTGGCATGGCCTGAAAGTGGGTGTCGAACTCTTTCTTGCAGGCGAGGGCGGAACACCATTTTTTGAGATGGTCTTTGAAGATACCTTGATGGAGTTGATGTAGGATGTCCGAGGTGATTGCCAGGAAGATGTCAGAGTGAGGGAGGTCCGCCCAGAAGGGAGAGAAGACTGGACGGAGCCCATCCGTAATGTACTCGGGAGGGTAAAGACCTGAGGCCTGAGCGTGGAGTGTGTGAATTGTTTGTGTTGAATTGCGAAGCGGAAATTGCCGGTTTATTTCTCTCTCGTCTGCACGCACACTGAGGCACTTCGGGCATCGATTCTGAGCACAACATGCCACAAGGCATTGCTCCGGGTGATCTCCAATGTAAGCTGCCAAGATTGGGAAGACTCTCCGAATGTTCCCATCAGCGCAAACCATCTCAACCCCATTTTTTCCAGCGGCCACCAATGGTTCTAACAACCTCTTCATGCAATAATGGAAAAGTCGTTGCCCGGCCACAGAAGTATCATCAAAGAGTTCCAGTTTTGATGCAGGTAGGTACCCTATCAATACGGAGGCATGGCGAGAAGGTTGACGGCGGACTTGCTTTGAGATGTTTCCTATACTCAGGTACACGGGCCAGGCATCTTTATTACCCTTGAAACGTGATAGCTGAGTCTTGTCAGATGCCAGGATCACTGGTGCTATGGTGGCACCTTCTGGTAGTCGATGCTTTTACTGTGTCAGGTATGTTTTTCGTCATGACACGCGGTGCTGCAACTGACCTGCATTTCCCACCACCAGTCCCCGGTCCACATCTCGTCATACACCCGTGTTTGCCCATCAAGAGCTGTGTAAGCTTTCTCTGGTGCGTATGCAATTTCTCCCTGGAAGGCAGGATTGCCAATAAGTTCCTGAACACAAGCCACGGGATCTCGAATCCATAGCTCTAGTTCTTCGGCCTCAGGCTCATTGCTCTCTTCACCAGGCTCCTCCGGGACATCACCGTGAGCTTGAATAAGTTCGCATTTCCATTCAGGTCCTGTTGGAAGCTGATCAACGAGCTTCAGGAATGCCTTCTTGTTTCTGTAGCTGGGCCGAGTCCGGGTCCTCGTCTGATCAAGTGAGGTAGTAAGTCATGGCGGCCACATTTGAGTTAATATTTTTTGAACTGACCATGGCGAGTTTTAAGAACTCATCTGTTGCCCGTTGATTCACATTATTGAGGAGCCAATCAGCCAACTCCCACTCCTCCTGATCAGCAAAGGGTGCGTAGTCTCCTTGTCCTGCAACCTCCTGATTGGCCATCATTATATCAAAGCTCGTCTCACCCATGCCAAGAATATCAGCCACGCGCTTTTCGTCAAACACCTGAGCATAGCGGCCTATTGTGTCACCTGCCTCAGGCTGTGGGTCCTGTGCTGCCGCAGCTGGAGCGTTTCCATGACCAGAGTCCTCTCCTTCTGGCTCGTACTGTGGTAAGTTTTCATCTGCAAACTCCAACCGTGGCTCAACAACAATGTCGTTAGCAGGTCTATCCTGTGCTCCCTGGAAGAGTGCTGCGGCTGCGGCTCCAGTGATAGATCGTGACAATTGGACTTCCCGTTGAGCGTGGCATGCTCGCGAGTGTGCTATATGCCATCGCACTCCGCTGGAAGTAGGAAAGGTAAGTCCACAGTGACCACATGAATTTTTTACTCGTGGCATGGCACAGTGAAAAGAGGTTGTTTGGGGCACAAAGTTTCAAGAGCTAATGCGTGCGGATGCAGCACACTACTAATAGATTCCGGTACGTCCCTGCAACCCGGGAATTGTCTTGTCAACCATGCCGTTCCAATCAGATGCTCACAAGTATCATATTTGACCGACCATTCACAACATTTCAGGTAGGTTCCATTTCCTGCCCATCGGTTCTGCACATAGTTTGGCTGATTGGCAGCCTATCAAAGGAACCCTGCAGACGTCCCTGCTTCAGGGCATTTTCTTAGTGCGCTGTTCCAATCAGATGTGACAACGTATTGGATCCTAGGAACAGTCAAATGCAATCCTGCTTAGCGCGTAATGTCGCTGTGCGTTTGCGCTGTCTCTGTCCGTCGGATGAGTCTGGCCTATATATTTCCAGCCACCTCCGAGTCATGCCACCAGCTCATCACCATTCTACATACCACATAGTAGCTGCCAGTATTCGCCTTATTGATCACCAAAATGCCTCCCACTGTTGCCGACGACTTGCCATTCACTCACGCAAATGATCCTACTCGGTCTGGTCGAGTGTCTCGTCCTAGTGAGAAGGTTCAGGTTATACTAGGTAATGTCACGGTTCATGTGCCATACTTTGTCGCAATCATTTGTAACTTTAACGGCTTGCAGATGACAGAGGGAAGCAGAAGGAGGCTGCTGAAAAGCTGGCTGTTAGGAAGGCCAAAAGTCGTTCAGAGCGGACCCTCAAGCGTGCTCAGCTCACCAAGGCTGCCCAGGTGGTCGAGCGTGAGACCATTATGGGGCATGATGAAGTGAGTGCTAATGTCCGACTGGTGCCCGACAATGCGGTAGGTCATATTTCATATTTTGTTTACCTTCCGAGTCAAGTTGGGGATTTAATTCTTTGTCGCAGTTTACTTTTAGATCTGTCGGGAATCCATTGGTTCGTCATGAGACACTTTTGGCGAGTCAATTGGTGGCACGCAAGGGTAACGTTCCACCCGTCACTGGTAAGGTGAACAGCCAGCAAAAGCATACTTCCAAACCCTACGTCTTGGTGCTGAGTGTCAAATGGGTGAAAGGCAGGGCACAAGATGAAGAGGTCGAGGAACTGATCAGCGAGGATGAGATTATGACATCTCGCAAACGCAGACATGCCCAAGAGCCGTAAGTGTATTAAATTCACAATACTACTGCTGCTAATATTTTACATGTACTAGGGAAACTGACTATGATGATGATGATGGTCACGGTGACCATGGAACTTTCGAGAAAGAGTATTCTTGGAAGGATAGGGTGTCGAACCGCTCATCGGCCTCATCAGTCGTTGACCTGCCAATGACTACTGACTCCAACCGTACTACCCCTTTTGATAATGCTGCCGAAGAAGACTCGGATGGCGAGGGGGTTCCAAGAAAGCATGCTCGCCATGTGGAGATTCTGAGTGACGATGATGAGCTTCCAGTGAGCTTGTCTTCTACCAAGGCCCAGCGGTCAAGGCAGGATAAGGCCACGGCTCTGACTCGGAGCACCAGGAAATCCAAGACGGTGGGCAAAGATCATTCCCGGGCATCTGACCTAGACCCATCAATGTCTGTGGTCACGAAGACTGCTATCGAGATCTATCGTGCACTCTTACTAACCAAGAATCCATACCCCACACCTGAGCAAGAGTGTGAATGGGTGAAAGGGGCATGGACCTTAGCATGCGGCCGCCATGGCACTCCCATGCTTCAAATGGAAGCTACGGTTCCGCCACTGGTAAGTGAGATTCAGATCAAATGCACACAAACTCAGGACTATCTTTAGCTCACTCAACGTGGCACCCAAATTCGTGGTCAATTCAAAACCAGGGCGCGTGCAGCTGTGGAGGGTGCATACGGGTTTGAAAATAGTGCTGATATGGCGGTCGTTGAGAAGAACAGGGACCTGGTCGTGACACTGCTGACAGATGCAGCATTCACATTCCGAGTAAGTCTTTGTACATTGACGAGTCGTCGTCGAGTCTCATGATGGCTCACTTTATGTCTCAGACTCGTGGTGCATCGGTCGATGAGCACACTGGCCCATATGGTAACCCTGCAATCCAACGGGTGATCAACGAGATTTTATTCAAGGGCAAGAGTGATGACGGAGTAAAGTGGGCCCGATACTATAATCCATTCCCTCGTGCAGGGTTGGCCCTCGCAGTGGCAGCGGTATGTGTTGCCTATCGTGAAATTAATATGTTACTAATCATTGTCACTCGTCTTCAGCTTCATTGTGCCATTGATGAATGGGCACAGGGCTCGTTTGTAGCAATCAACTTCACTGAAGATGATTATTTACCTATCTACAGCAGCCACATGGCCACTCTCGAGGATTTCTACAAAGAGACTGCCGAGTTCGGACTACTCGACAACCTCTTGCAGAGAGTCTATGACAACGGATGGTAAGCACACCCTTGAGAGTTGGTGACTCAGACATTGTGGAAGGATGCTGACAATTGCACAGTGTGAAGGCTGGGGTTCTGAGGCATTTGAATGCCACTGCAGAGCAAAGAAAGGCACTGCCCAGTCGTGTCTTCAAGAATGCTATTCGTGATCACAAGTCGGGCAATTAGAAGCTTTTGAGAGTTAATCTGAGCCCCAGTCGTAACAAGGTTGCCAGTGCTTTGATTGATTAGATAGTGTGGTTCTAGATACCAATATTAGAGTCAGAACCAATGTTATTGTTGTTGTTCGGTGTGCATTAATGGCGAGCGAGCCTCAGTTTGAAGGTCATGGTATGTAGCTACAGTAGTACTCTGTAGTGATTAAAGCCCATTCAAGTCGTCTCTATGTAGTGCAACATACTTGACATACGTCTATAGTGTCGTCATATATAGGACACTATAGTAAAAGTGTTCACTATGTCGGACTACATACAGGGGAGAAGACTACAGAAACTACAGCACTATATAGTCTACATAGGACCACATAGTGTGTGTGAAGTTTCCTGATGGAGTCGGGACCCCGCAAATCCCGATGCATTACCGCAGATATGCAAAATGTGTGACAGGGTGACACGTGATGTCACTTACCGCCACACAGGCTTATTCATCGACTACTAGCGCTAGCACTACCGCAGGTAATACTACCATAAGCTACGTGACCGTACTCAAACAGCGTTGTCTGCCTCGAGCTGGTGAACTCCTACCTCCGTAAGTGCGCGAAACCACGCAACATTGTGGACAACCCGAAATTGTCACCCTCAGGCTCGCCATACTCTAACAAAGCCTTCTCAAGCTGTTCGCACAGGCGCATTGCCAGTGCTTGATCCCTTGGAACGCACAAGTCGAGTCTCATGGATAACAAGGCTGCGGGGTTGTCATTCATGCGAGCCTCCATATTGGAATGTTCTCATATTTTACCAGGTAGACGTCACAGACCCATCTTCAGTGTGCTTTTGTCGGTTTTCTGGTGTATCACAATTGCCGGGTTTATCACGGGGCTTCCGCTTTGCCAAGTTTGCATGGAGCATTGTGCCGTTGAGGTCCCACATCCCGTGAAAGATTGAAAATTGCAAGTCATGTTCCACTCGGTCATAAGTACCTGCCTATTTGCGCTCCATCATAATGCATATTCTACCACTGACACCTATGCATTATGCATTATGCAAAATATCCCTGATTTTGGGTGCGCCCGACTCGGGACCCGCCAAAAACCAATGCATTAGGACGGTTATGCATTGTTAGCATATGCATTATGAGCATTTCAACTGTACTATCCCGTAGTACGCTAAGGCGACAGCGGGGCTGTCGGTCCGAGGAAATGCACTTACGCACTCCCCGTGGTGTGCGTGTACCGTGTGGGACTCCAAGCTGGGGGGGACACCGTGACTTCGGTCAAGCGGAGGGCCACGGCAGCGTGATACCCAGTCAGTCGACAGCCGTCGCAGTAAACGGGAAAAAACATATAATGCGTTTTCGAGGGACTCAGAGATTGCGCCACAGCAGGCCGTCGTTGTCCACCGTGACGACCCAAAGGAAAGATCGACCGATTACATAAATGTATTCAATCTCTACGGAATGTTTAATAAGTACATGTACACCAGACGGTATAGACTTTCGCATGACTGGACCAAAATAAATAAATAAAAGTCGTCCTAAAACGGAAGGGAAAGCGCCGAGTACCCTTTGACGTCTGGGAATGAGACTACCGCTGCCAGGAAGCCTGAGGAAGGGCTGCAACTCGACTGTGGACGATCTACCCACGTCACAATCTACCCACGCCACTGCAAAACGGAAACTGCCTAAACCTCCCACGGTGGTCCCTCAGATACAACCATACGTTGGCTATAAAGATGGGCCACTCCTATAAGTTGAACCACCACTTGCTTCCAAGCTGCGGGAATGCATTCGCGTACCGTATCTTAGACCAGGAGAGCCGAGTCTCCCTGTTCTAGGAGTAGTACTGACTCGGAGTCCTGCGAGTTGCGGAGTTGCGGAGCATAGCCCCAACGTGGGTGTACAATTTTATATATACTGATATGGTGATGAAATATCCCATCTATACGCATCACCCACCAAGGTCATGAGCATGAGCACCAATATGCAGACTATCGGATGCTCGGAAAAGGCAGACTCTAAAACACAGGCTTCACATGACCCAGAGATGATGTACTGCTTCCCTCAGGCTATCCAGACATCAAGGATCCCAAGAGCTCAGTTGGTAAGCTCTACCTATTATTTAGTGTGAATTTACAAATTCTGGAAACAGGTCTTGCATTATGTTGACCAAGCGCGATGCGTGGATGTTAATACCATCGATAGCGAAGTGTTTGCCGAGCAACACCCCTTTATCCGTCTGGTGAGTAATAAGACTTCTGAGGTGCAGCATTCTGAATTTCGGTACACAAGATTCATTCTACCTCTAACATGCTCAACGCCTCGCAAATGAAGTCTGAAATAGTGGCTCTTCTGGCTAGAAAGCGAGACCTAGTTTTACAGCTAGTAATGCTTGAAACTCGGTATGACTCGCTACGCTCACTACTACGTGAAGAAGAGGGCAGTGAAGAAGCTGATGTGTTTTGTCGAGAAAATTATGGCATTGGTGAAATGCATGATGCCGATGCTGAGCTAGCCTTGGCACACATGGACCTCACTTTCAGACCTTACACTTTCCCTGGCCTGGATAGTATGGACTGTTACCGGAACAAAAATGCGGAGTGTGTAAGTCTTGATGTGGTTTGCAAGTGTGTCTATACTGACACTTTGATAGATGTGAGAGTTCAAACGTGCAGAAATTCTGGCTCTACCGTTTCTTCCACCTTTTTTTTTTGCTCGTCTTCTCTTGTGATACTACTCATTTGTGATACTACCCACTTCCTCCACTCGCAGTCGCCTTATTTATCGTTTTTTCCCCTCTCCTTTTGTTGTTGCACTAGTATGTTTTGCACTAGTATGAATAGTATGAATCCCATATCTATGTTGTATTTCCTCTTATGATACTTATGACACTCATATCTTATGTCTCACATCCTAATCAGTACCTGCCGAGGGCTGAGTACGAGTAGTAGCAGCTAGCGAGGCACCTTCTTGAAGTGAAAGCGTCAAAGTGTGTGACTTTTGTAGGTTTCACACCATAATGTTGGATTTCAAGTTACTTACCTCAGACCCGGGATTGTTCTGTTCCTTGCACCTCCACCCGACATTCATGTGTTTTTGACCAACAGTTCTGTGGTCGGACTCGGATGAACTCTACACCTTCCAATATATGCATATGCGGCCGCAATTTTCAGAATGCTGGTGCGCTTACAAAACATGAAAAGACCTGTTGTAAGGGCAGAAAGCGCCTGGCTGATGCTTTAGAAAGAGCGAAAGAAGTTTTCCAGCGCAAGAAACGTCGTACCTCTCCTGATCCTCACCCCAGCGGAATCCATATGATCGATGAACACAGAGATGCCAACAGTGACGCTTCTGCTTCCGCTGGTTCAAGTCTGGATGCAGTGCGTCTTCAACCGGTGAGTATCTTCCAGTCGCATGAACAGCTCTGAACTTCAACAACCCACAGGACGATAACGAGCCCCTTTCAAATCGGCGAACTCGACGCATGAATCGTCGATTACCAGCCAGGTATAGGGATATGCTTCCCGAGCCCCCGATGCCGCTTCCACCTCGGGGGAACACCTCAGACGGCGCCCTCCCTGTCGGAACCTCAGTGGTTTCCGAATCTGCATCCCTGCCTTCCATCCGTGCTCGGATCCGATCAGTAAACGACTCTCTTGTCCGGACAGTCAAGACACAACTCAACAAATTTGGCCTCTATCGCATATATAGTGCGCCACCCGTGTCCGTACACGACCCACACAATCCGTGTACCATCCAGCAGTCTCCTTCAAATCCCCCTATCCCCCTCAATGCTGCAAATCCATACCATCCATACCCAAACAAGACGTCCTTCCAGTTAGGTCACTGGTATTGGAATCAGGGCGTGCAGAAGTCGAAAGAGAGCTTCAAGCAACTCTTGGAGGTCATTGGCGATGGTTCATTTCAGCTCGAGGATCTGAAGTCGACAAACTGGAAAGGGATCGATCGCGAACTTGGAGGGACGTGCTTGGAGGACGAGGAAGAGTGGTTAGATGCAGATGAAGAGACCAAGAAATGGCACAAAACCACCGTCTCTGTTTCTGTCCCTTTCCATACCCGCTGCCTAAATCCCGGACCCAAAGACTACCACACCACCTTCTATCATCGGAACCTGGTCTCTGTCATCCAAGAAAAGCTTTCCGATCCTTCTCATCACAATCTGTTCCATTACGATCCGTACGAATTCAGATGGCGACCCCCTCACAAGGAACAAGAAACTCAAGTATACGGTGATCTCTTTTTCTCTGATGCGTTCCTCAAGGCCCATCGGAAACTGCAGGCTTCGCCGCCAGAGCCCAATTGCAAACTGCCTCGAGTAGTGGTCGGACTCATGTTTGCATCTGATGCAACACAACTCTCGACCTTTGGAAGTGCGAAGCTTTGGCCGCTATACCTGTTTTTTGGGAACGAATCCAAGTACTCTCGAAGCCAACCCCGGAACAACCTGTGCACCCATGTGGCATACTTCCAGTCAGTGAGTTCGTCATGTATCTCGGGTGTCTAGAGCCTGCGCACTACTTTCATTCGCAACAGCTTCCAGATGACTTCAAAGACTTCGTCATGGAGCACGCGGGGGACAAGCGTCTGAATGATGCATTCTTTACTCATTGTCGCCGGGAATTGTTCCACGAACAGTGGAGGGCGATCCTGGACGAACACTTCCTTCACGCTTATGAACATGGAATTGTCATCACATGCTGTGATGGAATCACGCGCCGTTTCTATCCTAGGATTTTTACCTATTCCGCGGACTATCCGGAAAAGTAAGTTTCCTGATGTATAGTCACTTTGGTCGCGCTAATTAGTGCTAGGGTTTTGATTGCATGTGTACGAAACCTCGGCACATGTCTTTGTCCTCGCTGCTTGATCTCGAAGAATCACGTAAACCTTTTGGGTTCTGAAATAGATTCGACAGAGAGGCAACGTCTGGCCCGAGTGGACTCTCCAGCGCGCCGCGAGAAGATTTCAAAATGTAGAAATCTTATATACCAAAGAAACTACGCAGTCAATTCCGCCCAAGTAGAAGACCTCTTGAAGCCAGAGTCTCTAGTTCCAACGGCGGTAAGTAAGTTCAAGTATATCTTTCTCCCACTTACATGATGCTGACATATGAGACCGTATGCTATAGAACGCGTTTTCAGATACATTGAGTCATACAGGCTTTAATTTTTTCCTGATGCTCGTCGTAGACATCCTACACGAGTTCGAACTCGGTGTTTGGAAAGCTGTCTTCGTACATCTACTGAGGATGCTAGATAGTCTGCCAAGGAACAAGATAGACGAACTTGACCGACGGTGAGTGAGCTTCGGAGGTGTTCAAGCTGTGGAATATTGACACCTACCGTGACCAAGTTTTCGGCAGGTTCCCGCCTTCGGCATAGATACGATCAGGAGGTTTTCCCGAAACACTTCTGAACTGAAACAAATGGCAGCTCGCGACTACGAAGACATTTTGCTTGTGAGAATTGAGGCATTCTTACGGAACGTAGTGAAGGTTGCTCATCATCAGACCGCATTCACATCACCAGTGTTCTATCCCAGTTTTCGAGGGACTGTTCCCAGAGCCTCACAATACCACCATTCAGCTCCTGCTGTGCTCACTTGCCCATTGGCATGCTTTTGCCAAGCTTCGGGTTCATACTGACAACACGCTAGATGTGTTAGAGCAGGCGACGCGAGCACTTGGTGATCGCCTGCGTTCTTTTGTCTCCGAAACCTGTCCGCTGTTCACGACTAAAGAACTACGCAGGGAAACTGAAGCTCGCAATCGCCGTCAGATTCGACTACAGTTGTCGGGCGCTCCGACTGCGCAGCCCCAAGTTTCTGTCCGCCGACAGAAAACGTTAAACTTACAAACGTACAAGCTACACGCTTTGGGGGACTATGTCTCTCAGATCCGTTTGTTTGGCACAGTGGATTCGTACTCCACGCAGACGGTGCGTTTCTGTGCACATTCACATCGAGCGACTGGCTGATACTTGCATCTGACCTTACTAGGCAGAGCTGGAACACAAGGTTGGAAAGCGAAGATTCACTCGCACTAGCCGGAAAACTTTTGTGTCTCAGCTAACGCAGATAGAGCGCCGACAGACACGAATTCGCAGTATCTACACCAGGACGGTTGGCCTTGCAAACACCTCTCTAGATCCCATCGCGAACACACCGGAAAGCCATCATCACATCGGTCAGTCCCAAAATAATCCAGAGGATGTCAGTAGATTCGTACGGACAAATCGTGACGACCTCGCAATGAAGGTTAGCTATACTGTGCTCATTGATGACGACCTGTACCAACCGTTTGTTTTACAGGATTTTTTGCTCAAACTCAAGGCTCACTTGTTACCCCGTGCGAGGACTGATCATGGAGTGGGGGTCGAGACTTTACACCCGTCAATTGCTGATCTTGAAGATGGTGGCGAGTCGCTCAATCAGCTGAACTATGTGGTTCTGAAGGGGAACCGTATCTTCCGCCACTACCTACTACGGATCAACTACACAACATACGACGTGCGACGAAAACAGGACGTAATCAATACCAATACCGATCATAACGATGTCATGCTTTTATCAAGATCAACCGAACACCCCTTCTCTTACGCTAGGGTTCTCGGAATATTCCATGCCAATGTCATGTATCTAGGGCCTGGCTCTGGAGATCACCTTGCGCGCCGAATGGAATTCCTATTGGTAAGATGGTTGGAGGTGGCCAAGCCTGCCAAGGATGGCCTGACGTTGGACACACTCCGTTTTCTTCCGATGGTGGACCCCGACGCGTTCGGGTTTGTGGACCCTGCTGATGTGCTTCGAGGGTGCCATCTGATACCGGCATTTGAAAAAGGCCATCTCCATCCCGATCTAACTCCAATGTCGCACATTGCCAGGGATGGCAGCGACTGGAAGGAATACTATGTGAATAGGTGAGACGCTACCTCCTTCGTGAAACGTTCGCTCACCTTAGCCAAAGATTTGTTGATCGCGATATGGTTCTCCGATATCACTGGGGTGAGGGGATAGGTCATGCTTACGCACATTCCAACGACTACTCTGGGATCAACTACATTATCCGTAACTCAGAAACAGTGGCCACTGACCTGCAGAACAACAATGGGATAGGTGTCAGAGAGGCTGTGGATTTGGGGAATGATCGTGATGATGAGGATGAACTCATGTTAGAGGATCGGGAAGAACTTGATTGGGACGACGAGATTAGTATGGCTGGTGAAATTGAAGAAGAGCTGGAATTAGATGACCTAGGGAGTGATCCAGACTGGGTAGATGATGATTAATGATGAATGTCATAGACTCCACACCCGAGTCTGCGCTGCACGTTCGATGCCAACTATGTATCCGTGTATCGTCCAATGCACCCTTCCAAAATATTCAGAAATCAAACTCCAAGCTCCTCCGTCACGGTCCTTCTTGTGCTGTTCCCACTCCTTTTCCTTATTTCACTCCGCCTCTCTTTCCGCTTCTCGTAACCGAACGAAATGGCGAGTACCTGTAATTTCTCCTCAACTGACCACCGCGATCAATTCCTAGATCAGCAGCTCTTGTTCGTGTAGAGAACAACTTG
>JBBPPI010000267.1:0-20955 GCA_038091915.1 Leccinum griseonigrum | reverse complement strand
AACAGATACGATGTCACGTACTGTATGTACTTGCGACTCGGAGGACATGCGTCAACGTCCGGCGCATTCGTCTCTCGGACTCTATTTCTGAGCAGGGCCACGTTTTCGCTTATCATTCTTTTTCTTTTTCTTTTCTTTCTGTTTCAGAAAAGCCTTCAAATAGTTCCGTGGATCGTACATCTGAGCCCAGATCGTAGCTGGCGATCCTGTTTGTACTCGTTCTTTTTTTTAAAAAAAAAAAAAAAAAAAGAAAAAAAGAGGTGGCTGCACTGTTTCTCATCTCGCCTAAGGCGCCAGACCTCAGGGGTCACCCCAGTCGCTACCGCCCTAGGTTGTGAGGAACAGATACGGAAGGGGATAGAGCCATCCTGGTTCGCGCCCGGTGACCAAACAGTATGCCACGGCGGCTGGAGAACGAGTCGACTGAGTGGCCAACGCCAAGCATGAAAAGAACGTGGATCATGTCGCAAAGAGAGAGAGAGACATCCCCGGAACCCACCGACGCCGCATCTTCGATGATGACAGTGCTAGAATGATATTGCTCGTGCGGGACAACTTCCAACTCGAACAAAGTTAGACGCTGCTATAGATCTCGATGCCGCCCCCGTGCACTTGGTAAACTGGGCCCTGTTTCAAGACACGTGCAGCGAACCCGCGGATCTGCGACATGCCATACTTGCATACATACCGTATCTGATTCGAGATGTTCGGAGGCAAAACGAATTCAATTTTTATTTTCGATGTCGTATGTACCTCGCACCCCTCCCCCCATTCCACGACACTGCGACGGGACGGAATGTGTCAGGATGTGAAGAGATGTGTGACACATGACAAAAAACAAACCACGAGGACCGTCCATGGCCGATAATCACTTATCGTATGTTTCGCGTCGGGCATCGCTAGTAACCCCCCTCCGCCGGAGCTTCGTCCTTTGGCCGGATAAAAGGAATATCCCTCGACCTTGACTACGCAGGATCCATTTTACGTACTCTTTCCTCGGTCGTTCGAGTTGATCATGACGTCTGACGTTGTCTTCAGGGTCAACCGATTTGAGAAGGACAGAGGTGTTCTCATTGTTTGCGATGAGACCGGAGAGTTGATGTCCGTAGTCAGTTTCGATGGCAACTTCCAAGGTAGGTCTTGCAGTGATTTTTTTCCCCGTACAGAGAGAAGAGGGCGGACAGTGTGGAAAGAGGCATCGCAAGACTCAGCGGGGGAGAGTAATGATCATAGGATCGTTCTTCAGACTTCGGATATTCAGACCAGTCGATCTCAGGAACGGTCACTCTTCGCAAGAGATGCTACCAGACCAATGGTAAAGGCGGACATCGAATGTCATTCTACTCGATGCTTGATCAGATATGCTGTCTGGCAACTCACTGCGCACGCTCACGGTCTTTCGCGGCAAGCCGGTGCAGATGTCTGGGATGATTGGTATTCTATGAAGCATTCTGCATGCTTGGGGTGGTGGCCGGAGGCCATACAATTCGGACTTGTGAAGGATGTTATGTTAGGCCCATCAATTGATTCGGATCATATTTGTGGAACGTACAAATGTCTCCGAGTTGGTTATTAAGCCCCTGAGACAACGGGGATCTGAGCAAATATGTTCTGGTGCGAACGAACGCATCTGTTCTCAGCATGGCAGTGCCTGTCCTGGACAATATGCCACGGTCCTCTTCGAGATTGGCACAGTGGGTGCCACCCGGAGGTCGGTGGCATTGATTATATTGCACGGCCACCCGAGTATACGACATGCATGCTTAGCAGGGGACTCGATGCAGGGTCCATCAAGACCATCCTCCGCGGCGAACTGGAGCTGGCTATTACAAAAGATCTACTGTCACCGTCACTTGCCCAAACTCGACAAAAACGAACAGATACGGACCCACGGACCCAACGGGTTAAGTAATGAAACTGCCAGCGCTGCCGAGAATTCCAGCGATTGTCGTGGACGCCACGGAAGCAGACCAACTGCGGGCGATATCGCTCACAAGTGACAAGTTCGGCACCCATCGGTTGCTGAGAAGGACTTTTCCATCGTCGGCGTGTCAGTTGCCATCATCCTCGCACGCCGCCACCGATGTTCACATGTCGTTGGAATACGTGGACCCACGTCTGGTCCCTGGGATTCATGCAATTGCACTAGTCATGATTTGGGGCTAAGAAAAAACACAGCACTCGTGATCGGGCTTGATGATTATTGGGAGTTCAAAAAGAAAATCACAGCATTAGTGATCCGACGAGTACAATGACGAAGTAAAGTTACCCACGGATGAAGTCGCCGCCGCCGGAAAGACCGGCCTGAGAACGCGTGCTGTGGTATTCAGAGAAAAACGCAACCCCATGAGATGGCCGCCGGGCCCGTATCTGTGAAGCAGAGCCAACACGGTTGTCTCTGATGGAGGACAATGGGTACAGTCACAGTGACTGCAACATTGAATATCGTTGTGCAGTGAGTGGGATCCATTCACCAAGAGTCGCCATAATCATGCATTCTACTCGATCTCCCTTGGGAATGGCTACATTCCTGAGACCGATTTCGCAGGAAGGGTCTATCGCGGTTGAGAGCCGGTGATACACGTTCGTGTCGGGACACGGTTGTGGAAAAGGGCAAACCCACGACATGACCAAGCACTGACAGTGGCGGTTCGTATATCACTCAGCCGGCTTTCTCTGAACTTCATCTCTCCCATCATGTCCAACTCTCTCGATCTCCTCAAGCAAACCGGTACCGTCGTCGTGTCCGACTCGGGCGACTTTGAATGTAAGCAATCCCCACTTCCCATCGCGAGCCCCTCGTCGCTGATCAGTGCACTACCATCTTATCAGCGATCGATACCTACAAGCCTCAGGTGCGTCCCGATTTCATCTCTTTTTGAACCACAGAACACGTCACATAATCATTGAACCGAACAGGATGCGACAACCAACCCCTCCCTGATCTTGGCCGCCGCCAATAAGCCCGGTTACGCACGCCTCATCGACGTCGCCGTCAAGTACGCAAAAAGCAAGGGCGGTTCCCTCGAGGAACAGGCCAACGCCGCTATCGACCGTTTGGTATGAATGGAAGCCTCTCTCTTATATTTGCCGCCCTTCACACCACCACCACCCTCATTTAGCTCGTCGAATTCGGAAAAGAAATTCTTGCTATTATTCCCGGCCGTGTCTCGACGGAGGTCGACGCACGTCTCTCCTTTGACAAGGAAGCCACCAAGAAAAAGGTAAACTGATCTCGATCGTATCAACACGTAATTAGGCAAACATGCTGATGCAGCTGTTCGCATCCTTCTCGTCGCATCGTCCATCCAGGCCAAAGAACTCATCGCCCTATACGAATCCGTCGGTATCAAGAAGGAACGTGTTCTCATCAAGATCGCATCGTCGTGGGAGGGTATCCAGGCCGCTCGCGAACTCGAAAGGGACGACGGCATTCGCTGCAACCTCACGCTTCTCTTCGGCTTCGCTCAGGCCGTTGCTTGTGCCGAGGCCGGCGTCACGCTCATTTCCCCTTTTGTTGGTCGCGTAAGCACACTTCTTGTTTCTGTTTGGATCTTTCCAACCTGTGCTTGACGCATCTTTCCATATAGATCCTGGATTGGTACAAGAAGTCGACTGGCAAGAACTATGAAGGAGCTGAGGACCCTGGCGTCATATCGGTAAAAAGGATCTTCAACTACTACAAACAATATGGCTACAAGACCATCGTCATGGGGGCCAGCTTCCGTAACGTACGTGACACGCCCAACGTTCTCGGTCTGCTGTGCTGACCTTGACGACGCCCCCCAACATCATGGGCCGATCGCATTCCCTGATTGGTTTCCGACAGACTGGCGAAATTCTAGCATTGGCTGGTGTCGACTTCCTGACCATCTCGCCTGCCCTGCTCGAGGAGCTCAAGAAGTCGACGGCTCCTGTACCCAAGAAGCTTGATGCTTATGCCGGTGGGTATCTTCTCCTCGATACCATGCCGAAACGTCACATGATTGGCTGACTATCCGTCCGTCCCTGTTTTCCCCTGTATGTGTGTGTTGTGTGCGTTTCATTTCATTATCTATCTTGTACCCTTCTTCTTCCCCCTTTTGCACCTTGCCTTTTCCATATTCCATTTCCGTCCATGGCATCGTCGATGTGACACCGCCGATGCGGCGTGCTTACACGTTCGCGAACGACGGACGGTTCTTGTCTTCTCTCGATCCAACAGCGATCGAGAAAATCGAAAAGGTCACGTACGTCGACAACGAGCCCGAGTTCCGCTGGTCCCTCCTCCAGGACCAGATGGCGTTTGACAAACTCCACGAGGGCATCAAGAAGTTTGCAGAAGACGGCGAGACGCTCAAGGACCTCATCCGCAAGAAACTCAGCGCTTAGACTTGGATTCGCTCCCCCCTTTGTAGTATACACGCATACATACACTCTCCCTTTTTCTTCGTAGCTTTCTCCGACCCCTGTTTTGGATGTATACTAGAGCGAGAAGAAGGAATTTAAAAAGCAGTCATTTTCAAGACTTCATGAATTCGGAAGGAACTAACCTGCAGAGCGACGAGGTTCCTTGCAATCTGCGTCCTGTCTCGCCATCGTGATCATCGCTGGCTCATCATTATCATCGACGTCGATTCTCAACATCCCCATCACCTCCGTCTGCATCGCGACGAGGCCCGGTCACCGGCTAGCCCTGGAGTCTTCGACGGCCTTCCATTCCGTACTGTGATTAGGTAACCCTGATCGAGACGACGGACATCGGGTTTCGGGAGGCGGCGGGGGGTTGCAATAAATATTAATAGTTGCGATCGGACGATGATGATGATGATGATCTATAGAATGAAACTCGTCTAAATTGAAACTTTGTCCATCAGCGCCCTCCGTGTCACCGACGTCCGTGAGATGGACATTGCAGCATAGTAGGCTTCGGAAGAACGAGCTTACGCCGATTCCATAAATATATCCATATCTATGCACGATACCTTGCTAGATGGAAGAGGTACGATCGGCAGGAGCTTGTCAACATCATCATTTCAGTAGTATGTCGTCATTCGTCGTCGCCGTCGACAACCCCGTTCGAACCTTCAATGTACTCAGTACATATCCAGTAATCGTGTATTCAACTTCAAACTTTGTCGGTGTTCGACGGTTCACTTGTTATGATGTGTACGATATCATGATTAATCATGCCAGTATGCGCGACGCCATGGTGACGCTGGGCGCAGACGCCACCCAGATGCATACATATACGTGTGGCATCATCAAGTATGATACGACGCGATATGACATTGATATCGCGATGACCTTACTAGTACTAGTGAGCGAGGCGCTTCGAAGCGGACACGTCAATCGGAATCGATGAAACCTTATATATGTTATCATTGAACGTCGTGCCTCTGATTCCTTTTTTTGTTCTTTCCTTTTGGTTAGACTAGCTGGCTACTTTTTACGACAGGCGACGGGAGAACGTCCGAGTCGTGACGTGCGAAGTAGTCTAATGGCGTTTCGGCTGAGGTCTCATTGTATGTAACGTCTCCAAGGTCTTTCTTCAAGAAGAGCCATCCAGTCATCCAGGCAATCGGGCGCAAAGAAACAACAGCAACGAGTAAGAGACGGAGAAGTAAAATTCGTTGAGTTCTATTCTGACAAAAAGGTACAATTGGACCACATTGTGAATAATTATAGCAACTATTGTACTACTTACAATGCGAGAGAGAGTTGAGGGATGGAATTGGGATTGGAAACGGAAACGATTTAATCGGTGATGAACGTCACATGCAAAAGGATACTTGAGAGTCGTGGCAGGAGAAGGCGAAAAAGAAACCGAGCAAAAGAACGAGGAACGAAGTCGTCGGGAGTGGTAAAACGGGGAGGTGCTGAGAGGCGATAAGTCAATTCAGTAAGTAATATGGCAAAAAAAAACACGCACGATAGAACGAGGTTCAGCCATCGGTAATCGATTAGAGCTCAGACACCCCCAATTCCCACTCTTCCCTCGTCACACACCCGACAGCCCGACACACCGGGCACGACACTTCGACCAATGGCTTCGTCTTGTCTTCACCGCCCCACCCCGCAACACGCTCCGCGCTAACTAGACACGCAGGGTGGAATGCGTGGGAGCACACGAATCCATCGCGTTCGTTGTTCTCGTGATTATAATGACAAGGCAATGGATGAATGGCCACTTGCTTGGTCAACGACGCGCAAGGGTCCGGGCAAGGGTCGTCATCGCAAGGTCCGATGCCACAACTCGTGTCCGAGCAACGCAGACCCTGCTCTCGTTCTCGCTGCTCGACGCGCTGTCGCAGCGAAGGCCCAGGCGCAGCGGGGACGGTCCATGTTTTGGGCTCCCTGCGAGGAGGCATGGGGTATGGGGCTCGGAACATGTTAGGAATGAATGGGAAGGTCGGGAAGGCGCGAGGACCACCAGTAGGAGGTACGGGCTGAGGTCCCGCTGCTCCAGGCGCTGGCGCTGGCCTGGCTTGTGACGGGGGTTCAGGCGGAAAGCCATTGGCGTGGGGAGCTCCCGGACCTGCAGCTTGAGGTATAGGGCCGCCCTGACCATTAATTACCTGCGGGATGATGTTCCGCGTCGTACGCAAAAGGTTTTCAATGAACGATTGTACATCTGGAGCAAGCCCATTGGGGTTTGGAGCACCATTTCCGCCAGCGGCCCCGGTGGCAGGTTCTCCATTGGCATTGGCAGCACCATCAGCAGTTTCAGCATTATCGCGGCGATCACCTCGTTCTTGTGGAGGAGGACCACCAACAAACATATCTAACCCTATCGTCAAGACATCGACACCTGCATCTGCAAACGGATACTCCTTAGTCAAGTTCAGCATAGATATAGCAGAAATGGCGTACCCTGGTTGCCTCCACCGGGAGTTTGTGCTTCAGGTTGTCTCAAGGGTATTTGGATGGCTGGGAAAGACATTATAGGGATTCCGACGAGGAATGGATTGAAACCCATGCCCGGTGGCTGTGTGCCAGCCTGTCCAGCGGTCGGTGGTGTTGTGTTACCGGGTGGTACCGGAGCAGTTGCAGGATGGGCACCCGCATTCAGATGGGCAGTATTCACTGGGGGCACAGCAGTTGTACGAGTACCAGCAGGAAGAGGCTCGGAAGGAGCCTCTGGTCCAGCCTGAGGATTGGCTGGCGTGGCGTTAGGAACGGGGATGTCCGGCCGAACAGGGCCGGCACGAGTGAACGGGCGTCTAGGCTGGGGAGTATAGGTAAGGTTTTCAGGATCGATGTTGAATCTGCAGGTAGGGCACGTTGCTTGCTTTGCCCTCGTGAACCACGGCACCAGACAAGATGCATGGAACACATGAGCGCAGGGGAGGGCAATGATCTTGACTTCTTCTTCGGTGGACGATGGGTTGGAGGCGGACGTGCTTTGTGAATCGGAAACCGGGGGTGCGTCAACCTCCATCGCTTGACCCTCCATGCGCGCCTGTCCCTCGGCATCCAAAGAGGATGGTGGTGGCGCTCCGCATTCTGAAGAATGCTGACCACTGAAACTATCGCCCTCAGCATCCAGCAGCGTGTCCCAGCAGATGGCGCATCCAGACGTTCCTTCATTGGTTGACTCCCCAATGTGACCTCCTGGCGCCCCTCCAACACGTTCTAATCTCTTCACGAGTCCCGTAGGAACGATGTCTAGACCAGCCATAAGCTTTTTCGCCCGCTCTGGATCTTCCCGTGCCTCTTCTGCGGCTTGGAATTCTTGGAAAAACGCTGAAAAAGATGCAAGTAATTCCTCTCGCGCAGCCGGATCCATACCAAACATTCCTTGTGGCCCTGGCCCAGCTCCAGCCTGGGGGCCAGGGGCTGGTCCAGTCCCATTACCTGGTGGAGGCCCAAAGAGCGGTATGGTCAAAGTAAATCCTGCTATTAAGATAGGGACACCGCGAGGCGGATGACCGGGAGATGGATTATTACCTGCAGATGATGAATCTGCAGTAGCCTCACCGGTATGTACGCGTTCGGGCGGTGCGTTCCCCGCAGGCTGGTTTCCCCCACTGGGGCCTAGGCCGAACAGGGGAGCAAACAAGCCCGTCGGAAGACGGGGTGGTTGCTGCGGTTCAGCATTCTGTGGCGCTGTGTTGCGCAGCGGAGGGAGGCCACCCACACGCTCCGAGGGGTGGCGACGGTCCCTGTCATCGTCTCCATCGTCGTCCACACGGGCTCGACGGGTGCCAGTAATGGGAGGGATGGGAGGAGCTGTGGCTTCATCGCCCATCCGAACGCCTTCGTGGTCTGCGATGGGGGTGTCCTGATGTGATGGTCCAGGGTCAGAACCGTCGACGCTAGCGTCCGACTCGTCCTCTGAGTAAGTAATGGACTCCAAGTCTGGCATCGATTCCTCGTCCTCGTCGCGGGTGGAATCGAGTTGAGAGTTTTGTGACACGTCGACGTCGGCAAGTGGAGGCACAGCAGGTACAGAAGGGATGAGTGCGGCTGGATTGGAATCAGGCGTACCACCGACAGAATTCAAGGGTCTGTCGATGGATGGGACGTCGTCTCGTGAATCGCTGTCTCCCTGCTGTTCAGTACTCGGATTATGGCTGTTGGCGAAGGCGTGATTGATGTTTCTGAAGACGTTCTGAAGCGTGGTTCCGAGATTAAAATGGTGAGATAAGGGATGACCGTGAGGATGGTTGATATCTTGTTGGTCGTCGTTCATGGAGATAGTGGTGGTAAGAGAACAAGAGTGGTCAACGTTCTTTGTAATCGGTCGGCCAAGACTTGTGTGGACGACGACCGTGGAGTGTTTGTCACAGTGTGTCACCACAATCAGGGACCCACCAGAACATTCCCCACTACCACGCTCGGGTCTTTCCGCAATCGGGGGTTCGAGCCACGGTCGATCACATCTTTTTTCGTTGATATTCACAAAACGACTTAAATGACCGTACACTTGGGACCACATAAACCCAGCCGAACAATCACAGCGTCTTGGCCTTACCCTTGCGCTTTTGTTTGCGCAAGTATCGTCGCGCAGTCGGATAACCAAACTATTGTTCTCTCCCTGTCAGCATGCCGTAGTCATCAATCAGGAACAAGACACCTTACCCGGACTGTCGGATACAGCACCAACAGCATACCACCAACAGCCCAACCCCATTGCACATGCACGGGCAGGGGCTCCGGGAACACTCCTCGACTCCATTTGACAATCACCAGCATCTCCGTCAACACCGTCGCAAGCAACAACCAGCAGTGTTGCCCCATGCGCTTCGCCTTCCTGTCCGCAAAAATAAGCCACGTGACCCTTTGGCTTGTAAGCAACGATGACATACTTTGGGTCATTGATATATTGATACAACTCCCTCACGGCCGGTAAAGCACACAGGAAGACAAATGTGAGCCTCATTATAATGATAGGATGATCGGGTTCCATCCATAATAATGACTAAGGCAGACATTCGTGACCAGTAAGCATCGATCAAGCATACATCACTCACCTTTAGATAAAATGGATTCAGCTCTCCACCAAGAAACACCGCAAGAAGCAGCACGACTATGACATATTGGCGGAACGACGTCGTGCCCTCCCACTTGAAAGCAGTCCAATCATGCGGTGAAAACTGGCTCAGCACGCGCTTCGCCTTGGAGCGCAACCCCCGTGTCTGTCGCAATCCGCGCCATTCGTAGGGCTAGATAATATTCCAATTTATGTCACGCGACAAAAAGGAGACGGGATGCATGCCTTTACTTCCAGATACTGACAGGTCTTCATGCCTGTCAACACAGGGGAATCGTACTCCATTAGGTCGTCCGTGGGTGCATATGAACGCACCAAGATATGTTCCTAACCAGTTACAGAGCAAGACATCAAGAATCCACTTCGTGTCAAAAGGTCAGCCATCGAAAGAAAACAATAATAATAAAGCTTTACATGGTCCCACCAGCACTGTCAAGCGTTGAGTGCCTTGCGGAGATTAGGGGACCCAGATAGACGTACTTCGTTAAAATTCGGTAGTTGATGCTGTAGACTATATTCAGCAAACTCAAATGCTATGCTCAAGATCTTGGATGACGAGATCAGCCATCCCGGTCTAAAAGCACTATAAATACAGAGATCACACACCCAACAAAACCAATAATCGCGCAACACCATTGCCTTTCCAAACCAGCCCAACGCATGCGCTAAGCAAAATATATCGATGGAGTCCTAAGCAGGAGACAGTTTTGCTCTATTTCAGAACATGTTCTATGAAAGCAAATCATCTGATGTCTGACCCATAGATTCTGTGCAGTTAACGCGCAATTCTCCCCATAGCTCTTCTCGGGAAGGGGCACATTCAAAGCAGGATCCAGGAACGTCATCATCCTTCTTGCGGAGTGAAGATCCTGAAAGAGCAAGAAAACCAGTGCGAGTTCATAGAGCAAGTTGATTCCTAGTACAATCCGCCAAAACGCCGGGTGGGGCCGTATGAACGGCCCATCCCTAAACTGGATCATGGAGAACATCAAGAAGGCGGCCGTAGCGGCATATACGCCTCTGGATATGAATACGATCACGAATCAGATCGACTGACTCGCGGATAGGGAGTAGTGAGCACATACGCGTGATGCTTGTCTCGCCCTTCCACAAGGATGTCGGGAGAGATGGCAATATAAGCCAGGGCTGCGAGACCAATCGAAAGCGCGGTCAGAGTGATGGGTTTGTAGAAAAATCTGGATGCATGTCGGAAAGCATACGAAGACTGCATGGGATTGACGCACTCTACGGAGGTGTCATTGCGCTCCTGGAAAGGGGCTATTCGAGTGTAGGGTTCGGTACGATCTGCCTTCATTTCCCGGATCAGCATTTTGTTAGAAATACTGCGGTTGGCCGGTCACATACATCGAACCCTAGGACATACATCAGTTTGCATTTCAATCGGTCACATCCGGTACTCACAGCGAACGGGAGTGCCGTTGAGGCCTGGCTTTGGTTCCGGGACTGACGGAGAAAGCGGTGGATCAAAAGTTTCGTTAGGAGACGTCGGCAATTCGGGTTCCGAGGTCATGTTGAACGAGAAATGAGAGTAAAATTCAGGAGCGTGAAATAAATATAAGCCCAAGTTCATGCACAACACAAATGCATTCGGGAAAAACAGGCCAATCCGTTGACTTGTGTCTCCAAGGAAGTGTACTCGCACGTGACCTGTTCATATGTTCCTGAGTTCCCGGGTTTCTATTTCCGAGAATACCGCAGTGGAACGAAACAAACCCTCGCTCTGAGGCTTCTTCGGCGTCATGCGAATTGTGCAAGGGTTCATTCAAACTGACTGTAGGACCTCAAGTGCGTCTCTGGACGCACTAACAGGGATATATATGGGATGCACTGGATAAAAATATTTCTTGATATCAGAAATGGAACACGGAATCCTGGTCGTCAGGTCCCGAGAACATGCCAGGCATCTTTATTGACATGCTCACGGAATGTTCCTCGACAATCGGTTTCATGTTCGACCAGATGTGGAGGCAGTGGTGTAGGAATTATACACATTCCGGACTCTTGAGTTGCCCATATCTCCTGATGGCACATGACGGCGGCTATGAAAGATGTCGACGGATCCAACCATTTGCCTTTACTGATGCGCCAGACGGAACAGTGCAGCAAAGGCGAAATGGCTGGCGCCATGACGAATTGGTATCGCCAACTCCGCTAGTAAAGATTCCTTCCAACTCGTGAAGTGTTTCGGATCATGCGTCATGATGATGATGGTGCAGTGCAGACCTAGGCAACTCCACACGCTGTGTCGAGATGGAATGGATGTATTCGCATTCGACGAACATGGTTAGAACGATATTCCTTGCACCCCTGTCGATGACGTGCACTGCTGTCTCTCGGCTGGCAAGATATCATATCGTTGCCATTGTGGACCGTCACCGGAGATTCGTGTTTGCTTATCCGGTGCCAGAAAAACATTTATGATCGCGGGATGAATTCTCCCATGTTGGACGTCGGCGATGCGCCTCAGTTGCATACCTACCGGACGGTGTTAGACATTGAGACATTGCGGAACACGACGAGATTGATGTGACGACGGTCGTCGGGAGGGAGGGAACCGCCGCTGGAGAACTTGAACTTCGGGCTTGAGCCCTCGTTGCCTTCCAAACTCAGCTCCGCGCGTCCTCCCGATCGACGACAGCGAGGATTTTGGTTTTTCCGATCGCAGGATGTCACATCATCGTCTTAAGGTTGTGTACGCTGCAGTAAGAACTCGGCCACTCCCGACGCCTCCACTTTGCTGGTGCTCAAGGGCCAAAAGAGCGAACCTCTGCCAAACGATTCGCCCTGTTCGTGGCACTATCGCCAAGCCCTGACAGTCTGCTTCTCGACCTTCTAGAACATCGACCACATCATTCTTGAAGGCCAGATCCGTCATGAAGAGTACTCATCCCACGTGAAGCCTGAATGACTTTAGTCAGATATCACCACACTTGATTGAATGGTCCTCGGAGGTCTACCAGCAAACGCCCCAAGACCTGCCATCTACGGTGCAGGCACGAGGCACTGGATGACTTTCCGGGTGATGGGCCTCCCACGCCCTTGGCGACCCTAGTCACCGCTCGACAGAAACTTGGCCCCGGGCCATTATGCTTGCCTCGTCCAGAGGCAGATCCAAGTTCACCTTCCGTGTGGTTAGGGGTGACCCGCATGGGCCCGGGGCTGCAATGTCGGCGCGCGAGCAGCGGCCGTCCCTCCGTCCCGTCATGAGCCGGCATCACCGATCATTCGGAAGTGCCCGTGGGGAGCCAGATGGCGAACTCTTCCGTGACGGATGTAACCGAACGGAGGTACCAGATGCAGACAATTGAGTCAAGGGCGCCGTGAGTGCCACGAAATTGGTGGCGAGGAAGGTTACTACGAATCGCACACCAATGTGCGGAGAGAGATCAATGAACAGGTGATGTTTGTTTGCTCCATTGCCGTGTGTGGAGAAATGATGAAACCTGGGGACGGATATTGGTGCGCGCTGGTGGGTGTTCGCGTACCTAAGCGAGGTTGTTGATCATAGAACAGGCAAGTCAATGGTTCTGTGACGACTGCAGAAATGAATGCGACACGCCGTCGAGAATATTATGATTTCGTGAGGGTTGTCGAGAAGGACGTCAAGAGCACGAGATTAAGCTCAGATTGTGGCGCGCGAGTTGCCAGGGCCATGAGGAAGTAATTGTACGTTCATTGTGATCAGTGGTCAGATGTTTGTTTTATGAACAGGAGCGTGCACGATCGGACTTGATCGGCGAGAGGAAAATATATCCAAGAGAGGGTGGTCAGATAAAGTAAGAGATCAAAGAATCCGAGAGTTTGGTAAGTTTGCGGCTTTCGAACTTGAAACTCAACTTCATCCTGGTCAGCCTTTGCCGACCATGACGGAATCTTTTTTTTAATATTTTTTATTGCGTTTTTCTTTTCTTTTTTGAGGAGATATCTTTTCCTCCGTGACAGTTCTGACAGTCCTCCCCGAGTACACACGTAATATGGCTCTCCTCCTGGGATTGTTGACGACGACGTTGCGGACCAGCTGCCGCGACAGTTCGCCGCTGCCTGTCGTCATTGGCTAGGGGTGCAGTTGGACAGGCAAACGCCCTGCCTTGTCCGGGATGTTGTTATCTAGTTGGCTCCACGTGTCCTTGAGAGTGAGCGATTTGGTTGTGGTGTTTCGGTTAACGTGGGGGAGCCTGCGAACAAGGATCGAGTTTCCTCTCATCATCATATGACCCCGTTAGGGATGGGCCTAGTTCTCAGGCAGATCCGACCAACAGGATGCATCCAAACCCGCCGTCAACAAAGGTGTCCTCCTGCAATCTGTATCTGACACCCGTGTCTGGCTGACATGCAACCGCTCCCATGCGCGCTGGAGCGCACTCCGAAAAGGGGAAGCGGAAGAAAAACGAGGCACTGGTTATGCCGCGCAACACGGCCGTCTGCTCTCGACGAGGGCGCTGACACTCGACAGTTGCCAAACGTGAAAATCGGTGGTAATACCGGATGTTGTAATTCGGAGAGCTCAAGAGAGGGCCGCTGGGTTGGAAGAACACGGGCGCGTTCACAGGATAAATGATTGGGGGAGAATGTGCTAATCAGATATCCGAGGGGGGGGGACACTGGATTCTAATTAGGCTCAACAGACCGGTCAAGATATACTCACGCGTTTGTATTTATGTCATGGAAGGCACCTCCTTACAGGGCTGTGAAGAGATCTCTATGCCCGAGGTGATCCAGATCTAGGACTACTAAAGTACTTAATGTCCCCGTCCCCTCCGTAAGCTATCTCCATATCCACCCCCTCCACAAAGTACTTATATTTCCTCCCTCCCTGTCACCAAATGGCCTCTGACTCCTTCTCGCCCATTCAGCTCAAAGGCGAAATAATGGATCTCGACTTCACCGTCGACACCGATCACCGCAAACGCAGACGCAACCGCACAACCCAGTCCTGTCTCAACTGTCACACTTCCAAGCGCAAGGTCCGCCTTCCTTTGCTCTTTCACCCTCGCGTTCGCTTCCTCACCGCCCCACCAGTGTGACAGAAAGCGCCCTTGCCAGCGCTGCATCCAACTCGGCCTCGTATGTTCTCGACGTGCCCCCCCCGTCCTTTCCTCTCATCTCCCCCCTCAGACTGGCCTTTGTGTGTACGAGATCGACGATCCAGCGCTAAGGTGGGCTTCATGCCTCACTTCCGCGCAGTGTTCTGACTTCTTGCAGGGATGACCCGTCCCTTGACGAAGCCACTCGTTTGCGCAACAGAATTGCGGAGTTGGAAAGCCTCGTTAGAGAGCTGCGCGGTAAGGTCAACCTGTTTCATCGTCCACTCCCCAACTTCTGATTTGCTTTGCTGGGTGGTCTAGGCAAACCCCATCCTCGCTGGGCAGATGCCAACTTCAGGGATGGTGACCCCTCTGAACGGTGGCACTCGCGTGCAGCCAAAAACAGCCTGCACCTCAGACGCCGTGCACGTTCCCCAGACACGCTGGTCCGTTCAAACCAGGAGCCCCGGGGTCTGGTTTCAGCCTCTGGAACTCCGATCAAGATTGAGCCAATTGCGGATATATCTCAGCCCCATCTATATCGCTTCACTCCGTCCCCCCCAGCCTCGTATCCGGCTTTCCATTCAGATAACTCTGCCTCGCCTCCATATGAACGCCAAAATGGCCATCACTACAATGGCAACATTCCTTCCAACGGGCGCTCTTCAATGCCGTACCCATCGCCAACCTCCACCAACGGCATCCCATATAATCATCACGCCTCAGACCCACCTTCCTATCATGAAAACGGAAACGTCTATCAGATGAATCCATGCGAACCAGATAAAGTGTACGGCAATCACTTTCCCTCAGATTCACCTTCCTCCCAACCATTTTGCGCATGTCGAACCAACCCTGCCACCGAGCACGCCCTCATTTCCCTTGGTCAGCAACTACAAAGTACGCTTGTGTCGCTTAGGCAGTACGCCCAACACCCCGAAAACTCGCAATGCCAGCTGTTCCGGCGCATCAGCGAACTTACCAATCTCGTGCAGTACGTCCCTGCTTGTTTATTGCCTCGCGGCGACCTCGTGTCCAGTATGAGCTAATCCCTTTTGGTGGTGAGAATTAGTGGTGGCAATGATCCGGATGAGGGTACTGGTTCCCCTTATGGGACTCTTCCCACACCAACTGAGAGCGAAATCTTGTCCTCGCATTCGTCTTCGAGCACGCCCTTCCATGGATCATCCAATGGAGCATCCGTTTCCGAGTGGAACACGATGGCCCCTGCCGGATTCAACCCTTACTTTCCAATATCACCGGGCGAGCAAACCATGTACAGCAATATCATCACATGAACCCCCCACCACGCACACAAAGGGCCTCAATGCATCGCGGCCGGTGTCTCCTTCGCGTCCTCGCTATATACCGCTGTTGCTCTTGACACTTTTTATTTACCTCGCCGCCGTCGCGCTGGTTGTGACCTTTTGTATGACCAAAATATCTGTGCTAGACTTTTTTTTCCCTCTTTTTCCTTCTTTACGACACGATAACTACACATCTGTATATTATACGTCATGTACTTGCCAGCGTTCTGTAAGTATACACGCATGCCAAAAACTGCACGGCTACGTAGACCCCTTTGACAGCTCGCTCACGTCTGCTAGATTGAAGCGAAATGCCCGTTGTGAAGAAGGACCCGCCAGGGTGGGTCCTCCTTGTTCGGTCGTTTGCCACCGATCTCTTTCGATAAAGAGAACGTCCCCACTTCGCTTGACGAGCACGACGGTGGAGAGCCGCGTTGCATATAGTGTGTTCGCGATGTGGAAGGGCTCGACTTGGATCGTGTATTTCAATTCCGACCGATCGCGGGGTGGCTGGGAAGATCGCCATCTACACGACCAGAGAAAAAGGAACCAAGTGGGAAAAAAAAGGCAACAAGATAGAGTTGAGCGATTCATTCGACGATACACACGTGCGAGTGCATGTCACCCACGTTAAGAGATCAAAGAGACAGTCGGCGAACTGATCCTCCGGCATGTTCTGCGGCAGGTCTTTGAGGAGGTCCTCGAATGCGCGAACGCCGTGTTGCACTTTGGGCCATTCGTCTGCACCCTGACCGTCTATGCCGTTCGACAGTGCGCCGCTGTGTCGCTGTGCGTCCGTCAGCGCGCGGTAAGTGATGGGGCCACCCCCGCCGTGGTTCGTGACGTATAGCGCGTCGAACGAGAAGATCGACGACGTGGGAGGGGTACTGGCGGGTTCGAGGAGGAGTAGGTTGAATCCGGCATAACGTGTATCCGCGGGGATGAGTTTCCGCACCGAGTCTTCTAGCGAGCGGGACGGCGGCGAGGACAAAAAGGAGGAGAGGAGGAAGCCCCGCGAGGAGTCGTACGTGCCGTACGGTTCGGTGATGTTTGTTCTGTGGGGATCGCGTTGGCGTCATCGGGGGCCTGCACACATTGTCAACTTACATCAGGGCGAACTTCCCGGTTCGAGCGAGTCCAAGCCATGTACCGCCAGCTTGGACATCGATACCAGACAGGACGTCGGGATGTTGACCACCATCTCCGAAGGAATGGAAGCAGGCGGGCTCAGTGGGCCGGGCGAGATACTCGTCTCGATTACTACACAGGATGCTGATTCCGACGAGAATGTAAAAAAAAAACCACGCTTGAGACGGATCGAGTGGGAGAGACCACGCACAGAGCGTATTCAGGGTGGTCCAGCGTGAAAAAGGCGACACACATTTTGGCGACCCTAGACCGGATTGCGTCGGGCGACAGCAGCTCGGTAACGACACGGCGTGAGATTCGAGTGCAAGAGAGGTTCGATAAAGCACCCACGCAGAACGGCGAAATTGGCTCTGCGGGCGTTCAGGAACTCTCGCGGTGGTCTTGTTTGAGGGTTTCCCCGGAGTTTTCGCACCGATGGTGATTTTTGATTGCGAACTGGACGATCTAGTGACGGACAGACCGAAGACTCAGCAGCTCTTCTCACGGTTGTTGTCAGAGACTACTCACACTTGTTTATACTAGGGAATCAGGTAGCTGGGCTAGCCAGGCAGTCCATTCCTTGCCGCGAATGAGGACATTGGCTACCGTCGTTCTGGACAACGGGGGGTCCACCATCAAAGCCGGCGTGGTCGGAAACGATGAAACAGTGCGGTAAGTCCTTCAACTGCTCATCGCTCATCCGGAGGGAACTTGTTTTCATCGACCTCAAGCGTCATCCCCAACGCTGTTGTCCGATCAAAGGGGGACAAGATGACATACATCGGACATGAGATAGCTCGGTGCAGAGATTTTTCCTCACTTCACTATCGGCTCCCATTCGAAAAGGTACAGCTTATTTCGCCAAAATAATCGCATTGCTGTCGGTAACTGACGCCAATGCGAATAAGGGCTATCTCGTCGACTGGGATGCGCAAAAGGCCATTTGGGATGGCTTGTTCTCCACAGAAGTTCTCTCCGTCAGTATTTTGGTCCCGCTCCGATTGCCTATGCTGAAACACCTCCAGATCAACGCCCAAGAGTCCTCGCTCATCATCACAGAACCTTACTTCAACTTACCCAACATTCAAGATATCTACGATCAGTTTGTCTTCGAAGAATACGAGTTTCAATCCTATTATAGATGTACACGTAAGTTTCGCTCCTCCTTGGTTACATTGTCCACGTTCATAAATCATCGCCGGCCAGCCGCTGCTATGATTCCATATGGCTCCCTCTTCGCCGCTGACGGACCAAATACTCCCGAATGCGCTCTCATTGTCGATTCTGGCTTCAGCTTTACGCATGTGGTACCTGTGATCAACCATCAAATCCAGTGGTATGCCGTCAAGAGGTAAGTTCGGATTAGAAATTCCTTCATTCAATGTTCTAAATCTGATTAGAATGGACGTTGGAGGTAAACTTCTGACCAATCAACTCAAAGAGGTCGTGTCATATCGCCAGTGGAATATGATGGATGAAACCTACATTATGGGTCACGCCAAGGAGGCGTGCTGTTACGTCTCAACCCAGTTCATTGCGGACCTCGAAACCTGTCGGTGCGTCGTTCCTTCGCGACATGGCAAGCAGCTATTCATTCAACTAAGGGCGAGCCCGAAGCAGAATCCCGTCGTGATGGAATACCTCTTACCCAACTTTTCCATCAATCGAGGCGGCCAGATCAGACCCTCCGGATATGAGCTTTCCCAAACAGATCAAGTGCTTCTCATGGAAAACGAACGTTTCACAATTCCAGAGCTCCTATTTCGTCCCGACGATATCGGTCGGTCGTTGAAATATCTGATGCTCGTACCAGTTATTGATTTGTCGTTCTTTGTTTATTGAAAATTTCCAGGCCTGGAACAGACTGGACTTCCAGGTACGATAGCGGCATCCATTTCTTCACTCCCAGAAGACCTTCAGGGAATGTTTTGGGCAAACATCGGTATCATCGGTGGTAACACCAAGTTCTCCGGATTCCATGAGAGACTGTACGCGATTGCAGTCATTCGTACGGCTTGTCGTGAGATGGCACTGACACTAAATCAGCATGACGGAACTTCGTTCGCTTGCCCCCGTCGACTTCGAAATAAACATCTTCAAGAGCGAAGAGTAAGTTTTTTTCTACACTCCCACTGACAGTAGTATGACATACGTCACGGATCAGTCCGGTGACAGAGACGTATCGCTCCGCGTTGATATTCTCCAAGCACCCTGATTTTCCATCCCATCTTCTCACTCGAGCCGAGTATTTGGAGTCTGGCAGCAGTGCAGCTCGCAGAAAGTTCGGTCAGTGGGACATCGGCAAGGTTGTCGAAAAGAACAAGAGTTCAAGACAGGACGATGTCGAGCCTCGGCTGACAAGGAAACCCAGCCGAGCACGAATACGACCTAATGCACCGTCTGCTGCTGCTCGACGCCGGTGACTGCTGTGTGTATGCCTCCCAATTAATCAGCCATCCATTGGTGCAAGTTCACATATTCAGGGTTAATCTTACCGAGTGCGAAACTTACGCCCAGTTGGTGTTTGTACTAGGAAAAAATGGCTTTGCGCTGTGATTCTATCGCAGATTTCGCTTGCAATTCCTCTTTCCAAACACGTTCGTTTATCTGCTTATCATGCTCAATTCCGCTACGGGGACCACAAAATGAAAAGGTCGACTTCTGTGGGAAATATGGCACCTGTGCCCCACTTTATCTGGTCAGGCACTGATCTAAGCGGACCGCAGTCGTGATTACCGCTTACTCGCTTCAAAGCATGTCAGGTTCCCACTTCTTGGTTGAGAAGTGTTCCCATTAAGTGTCGAATTTGTTATTCCAGAGTTCTCGGATTGGACCGTTCATTTCACCGATCATCGTGCGCGAGCCTGCGTCTCCTCACGAGCTAAGCCAGTATCTCAACCTTGACCTCTCTCGAAGTCCTTGTACGTGAATGCTGCGGAGTATATTCACACGGATTGTATCCGCGCACAGCGTCCAATACATTTTTTGTCAGGAATCAAGCGCCACCCCGGATGTTGACTTGTGTCCTCGCATCCGCTTTCTTTGCCCCCACTTGGATGCACAAATGGATATCCCGCGCGCGACGGACTAGCGCTCTCACCGTCGCTTGCCGCAAGGATTCAAGGAAGGAGGGCCATTGCAGCCGTTCGTCTTCTTCCGCGGATGCAGTTTTGACGCGTTCTTACCCCTTGTCTCAGGTCTGAAAGAAATATATGATGTAGTATCGCCCGATCCTACATACATTACGTGCCATCCTATGTGCATCGATCGTTTCGGCCCCTGCCATCTTCTGAATCCTGGTTCACCGAATCCCAGAAGGGCTGAACCGTCCGCCGTTGTCCTAGTCAGTATCCATTCGTTAGAGATGTATATGTTTCATGCACATGTTCAAGTCAGGTTCGGGGCTTATTTTGCTTCGCGTTGCTCTTGCGGTAAAACATACCCGGGGCCCCGGGCGCCGAGGAGGTCCGACATCGGGCCATTCGTGATCACCGAGCTTTCTGTCATCGCGTGGAGTCATAATGGTCAAAGTAGATTGATATTCAATCTCTCAAGTTCATCCAATCTCTCCATCTCACTGACCGTACCCCGCCTCCGCTCTTCCCCTATCCTGGCGTTGGATAACTCCAGGTCGATATATTTGGTCAGGCTGGTGATGGGCCTAGTAGAACCAGGGTAATCTGGAGAGAAGGGGGCACTGCTGATACATACGGGTCGGCTGACTTTCGGGAGAACAAGTAGAAACCGCCCTCCACGATTCCTTGATGGGCCCACCCCCTTTCTCCTTGCCTTTTTCAATCCAACTATTTTTTTCCGCCATCAGTCATATGCATTTACCGCCCAAAGAAGCTAGATCCGGCACTATCACTACACCGCTAAGATCATAATAATACTATCATACCAGTGCGTGCGCAGCCATCTCGACGATCGAGTTGAAGTTGGTTCAAGTTCAGGTCCCCCCAAAAAGCCCCGGGCCATATGGACAGCTGCCAACGGGACG
>JBBPPI010000266.1:0-20960 GCA_038091915.1 Leccinum griseonigrum | reverse complement strand
TGCACAATCCACGCGCTTTCGTATCTCCACCTGGGCTCGTATACCCCCACAATTCCAATCGATCGATGTATGATGCTCTTCCTCTGCGTGGCACACCTGTCGAGCGCCAGTCGGCAGGAGGATCCAGTTATATCGGTTCCTTTAACCCATTTGGGGAGGTCAACGAGGATCCAATCGTACCCCCAGGAATTTCGTCCACTATCAGGAAGTCTCCATTTGCTGATGAGGAAAGGAAGGTGTCAAGGTTTGGATTCGCGCGTGGTCGCCAGGGATCCACTGCTGCGTCGTCTCCTGTTAATGCCGCCTCTCCGCTCAGTGCAAGTGAGAGCCATCACTCTCTTTTCACTAGTGAGACCACGTCATCAGTTCAACCCCATTGGAATTTGCCCTCACATGTCGAGCATGCGTTTACGACATCGTCTGTGGCACAGCATACCCCTGCAATACAGCCCCATTCACAACCGCAATTACAGCAGCAGCATACACGCTTCCAGCCCTTCGATCAGAACGTCGTGAGCGAGGCGCAGCTCCGCGAGTTCATTCAGTCCAGCCGTGAGCGAGCCAGCGCAATGCCCAACAGTCCCCCTGGTAGGAGACTTCTCTTTGTGTGAAGTGTCATTGCAAATATTGACGATTGCTTTCTTTGTACTGTTATTCCAAACTAATGTCTCGCTTGTTTGGCTACATTATTGGATTTTTCCCCCTTGTTAAGGTATAGATCAGCAACAGCCTCCGTATGCACGGAATCAACCATTCAATGATCCTGCGATCATGTCTGCCCGATTTGCATCACCTATGCTCCCAACAGCTGTTCCCGCGAACCCCAATACATCCTATCATCCGAGCCCCTCCGCCGGCGGTGTAAATCATGCATCACACATGACAGTTGGGCCGCCTCCTGGGATGGGTTACTCTCAGGGTCTCCCCGTTAATCATGCTGGAGGCAACAACGGCGCTGAGCCACAGGCAGATCCATCAAAGGTGCAACCGCCACTTCTTAATAGTGAGTGTTTTCCTTTGTTCAGGGGAGGGAGTCCAAGGTCAGAGTACCGAGTGCCGTACTTTCAGTGCGGAAATATTATCAACGACCGTGATTGTTGAATGGATGCGTCACTATTGATCATCCTCCCCTCTTTCCTCGTCACCGTCCCCTCGTGCCGGCGAGAATTCGTGGAGCTGCAGGAGACATCAGTAATTACACCGACCATTCATTCATTTCGAACTTACATTCCCAACCATTTTTACTTGCGCCCATCCGATCCATTTTTTTTCTTGCTCGCCATTCCTGGTCCCCCTCCCCTTTGTCTTTCTTTTCTTGCTCCCTTTCTTGATCGTCCGGTATGATGATACTGACGAATCTTCCTTTGCTACGTTCCTTTTCTTCCTGCCCTGCTAGTTCCGACTTCTATCCCGTCCTCTCCGTTGCCTACCCTATCGTCTACGGAATTCCCAGCCTTGGGGACGGTGACGGACAACTCTGCGACCCCGACGACCCCTAACGAGGTGCAGACAACGCCTGACGGGCCATCGAAATCGGAGGATGCTAGCAAGGAGCAAGCAAGAAACGAACGCAAAGCTGCCAAGAAAGCTGCCGCTGTCGAACGTGCACTTGAACGGCAGAAAGCTGCCCAGGAGAAGATCGCCGCGCGCGCCGCTGAGAAGGCGCGTCTTGCCCAGGAGAAAGTGGTAGAACAGGAGAGGTTAGCCGCTATCAAGGAGGAGAAGGAAAATGCTGAGAAAGCTGAGAGGGAGAAGGCTGAACAAGAGATGCTTGAGAAGGAGAGGACCGCTCAGCAGAAGGCTGTACAAGCCGAGAAGGACAAGATCACAAGGGCGCAACAGGAGAAGCATGCTGAGGCCGACAAGGAGGAGAGAGAAAAGGAAAAGATGAGGGGGCAGGGGAAAACAGGCGGAGGTTCCAAGGCTCCTGCAACACCAAAGAAGGGTGGCACCGAGAAGCAGACGCCTGCTCCCAAAGCGCCTGAACCAGTTGTTCAGGCTCCCATTCGTTCAAAACTGCCGAAAAAAAACAAGCCGGTTGCTCGTCCCATCAGGATTCCCAAGGACAATGAAGTCGTCGCCGAGGAGATGTCGGCTGCGCCATCTGTTGCCGCTTCAGAGACACCGGCAGCACCTATTGGGAAGAGCAGCGAGGTCGTCTCGCCGAGCTCGAGCATGTCTCGGGCACAGTCTGTCGATCGAACGTCTCCCATTGAGCGAGCCACGCTTGCGGATACTTTGGACGAACTCGACCTTAGATATCCATCTATGGACCTGCCCAACCACCCCTTCTTTGACATATCGAAGATCAATCCTGCTGCTAAGATGCCATTGGAGTATGGGCCTTTGGTCCATGCTCTATCGGCTCTGTCAGTCGGCGGCGGTTCGTTTGCCACCAACATGCCTTCTGGTTCCATCGACAACGCAGTCTCCTCCTTTCAACAACTGCTCGAGACGTTGACACAGACAATATCTGACTTGTTGCGACTTCTTCCCCGCACTACGTGGGACGACAGCTCGTCCTTTGATGGTGTCCTTAGGGACATGCTGAAAGGGGACGACTTTTTGGACGACACGGGCGACGATGCAGCGGGCAAGGAGGACGAAGTCGCAGCGCTGACGCTGGCCCTCGAGCGTCGAGCGCGATGGATGGAGGTACAACTGTCAAAGCTCGAGGAACTCCATCGCGACATCAACACGGCTGCTGTCCGGGCCGTGCTTGCGTTCAACGACAGCGGTTGGGATCGTCACGCTTTCATGCCCCGCATCGGAAACACGTTAAAGAGGTTTGACAGTGTGGGTATGATTGAGAGGAATGGTAAGCTGCAACAGATGAGTGCGAACGAGCTCGAGAAGAAACTTGTAGTTGCAAAGGAGGCGGCTGTGTTCGCCGAGACGGAGCTAAGGGAAGCGGTGGAGAATATGCAGGAGGCCCGGCCTGTTGAGATAGATGAATTTTGAGTGGGAAGAGTAGAAAATTCTATTCGAGCAGATGCAGTGCGATTCGAATCAGATGACATGTGGCGCAGAAAAGCAACAAGTTGACAAGTAGCCACCATGCGATGGCTCGCCAACGCCGGCTCGCGTTCCTCGCAACTAACAACACGTTTCGGCTCGTCGTGCTCGTCGTGTTCGTCTGTCTCGTCACCGCCCTCGTTCGGCGGGTCTCTCAGTCGTTCTTCAAAGAGTCTCCCGCGTTCTGGCAGAGTCCTCCTCGCATCACAGTCGTACACGGCAGATGGTCATCCATCCGCGCATCCCTGGGTCTTCCGCCCCTCTCTCACGAAATCGTTCTCGTCCCTCCTCCTGGACCTGACAGACCTGGCGCTGGCGTGGCATCACCGTCCCCAGGCTGGCCCGAACCTCCTCCCAACACACGGGCGTCGCGCTTCGATCTTGCCAGCAAACGTCGCCAGGCAGAGGCCGCCGCTCGCCGACTTCCCCAGTTACGGTTTGCCGCCCCCAATGCGCAACCTTTCCAGCAGCTCAACGAGAGAAAAGCCTCGGCACCTCGCCGCCTTCCAACAGCCCGCCGTGACACCAAGTACAAGCTCACCAGCCTCTCAGACGTCTAGAATGGATACACAGGTAGAAGTGCTAAAGATCCATGCATGGAAAAGACATTAAGCAGGCGTTTACACGTAGAGGCATTTATCCCTGATTTATCGTCGCGTCCTTTGACGCAGGTGTAACGTCCGTTGAGCGCGCCATTTTATCTCTCTTCCACCCGACGAAATCATCCAGCATAGTCGGCCAAGCCTAGAATCGCAAAGAGGTCATGGTGTTTGCCAAGAACAAGCGTGTGCATATGAAAAAACACGTACCCCCTCAGCTTCGTAGTTGGTGAGGTCCGCATTGATCGTACGACAGAATTCATGCACCTAAAAGGGCTAATAAGAACCGATCTCACGGGATCGCATCATCGAAGAACACCCACCATGTTCCAAATGTCTTTGTTGGCACCTTTATAAGACCCGCTTTCCTGCAAAGGGTTACTACAGTGGCTCAAAACATACGGCAACGTACTCACGCTCAAGAACTCGTTCAACTCTGCAACGATCGGGTGTCTTGGTGTCAGTAATACTGACCATAGCGCCATCGCTGTCTAATCGTGTGTGAGGATGAGCGGCGGGCAGTTAGTTAAAACTGATCACCTCTATGTCTAAATTCCTGGTTTGTCTGGTAAGAGGGTCAGCACAAATAGGGAACGAGATGGTAAGAAGCCCTCACGGTGGCTTGGAAAGCGTGAAACAGAATTGATACAACTCTGCGAAAGCAGCCTTGCGGTTCAACACAGACTGTTGATAGCGAGCTCGGTTGTAAGGTTCTTTTACGTCTACACCATCTTGCTTCTTGGGTAACATTTGGAACGGTGATATTATCGAGGCCTTGCCATGAATAACGAGGTCGTCCAGCTCCCTCAATGCCATTGCCAAGACAGGCAACGAGGAGATTCTTGCACACAGTCAGCCAACCCTGACAAAGAGAAAGAGAATGTAGACCCACCGCAGAACCTCGCTTCCCTGGAGCCACTCTGAACGGCTAAGCTTTGCCATCTCCTTGGCTTTGAATTGCCACGCTAAGATAAGGGGGTGGGCACCATCCAGTGGAATACCAGCCTCTGTGCACAACCTTTCGACACCACCCGGTCCTATTACATCTGGGTCGTCATCATCGGCAAAGCGGTCAAAGAGTGCTTGTGCTCGTCGTGCTGAATACTCTTCGGTGGCTGTAGTCGACTGTGCAGCATGCCGGTGGTCAACATGATAGCAACGTGATTGATGAATGAATGACGCACGGAAGATTTTTTTGCCATATCCAACTCATCACTAAGCACGAGTTTGTTAGAAACACAACACAAGAAGGACGAGAGGCGCATGCGGGGATGCAACCAGAAGATAGACTGATCCTGATCACCCCGATGGACGAGTAGATATAAAGGCGACCAAGGCGCAGCAGGGGGTTTAGATGGACCAAAAGCTGACTTACTCGCTTTGCTGTTGGCTCGTGGTCAAGTTGAGGGGTCCCTGTCGGGTGGCGAGTTGGTTCCAGGGAGGTATTTTAGCTAACCATCTGAGGTACTTACGTCATCAATTCTAGGCCGCGCGAATTAGTCAAGATGACTGAACTTCGAGCGGGGACCTACCCAGACACGGCTGCCACTGACTTCCTCCCTCGCCGGTTGCTGCTGCTTGCTGCACCGTTCCTCTTGCCTCTGGTCTTCTTGGGTGGTGCCTGTACGCGTTCATTGCTCAGCGCTCGGGAGTCGACGGCGCAGACGAGAAGTCACTGACCTCGACTACGGAGTTGCTGAGTTGGCCGTGGTAAATTACATTCGTCCGCTATAAGATAGAGGTAGAAAGAACCACGCACGAAACGTTCGCCTTCCCGTTTACGTCCTCCGCTCCCTCTTTTGCCCTGGCTATGATGGCCGTTAGTCCGACATTAGGTGTGACCCTGTGTTCATATATCGTACTCGCTCTGGACGACCTTTTCGTCGATCGCGTCGAGCTTGCGGTCGTGGTGTCGGCTTCTACACGTTTGCGCTGTGAGGCGCTGAACGTGAGTGTGGCGCAGAACATGAATGCACGACGAACCTTGGGTGGCATGTTGTTCACAAGTATTCGAACAAAGACGGGGAGGATTCGAGCTGGTTGGGTTGTCACCTTGGCTAAATTGACGCGTTTGCTAATGAGCTTCTAGCCGTGACTTTGTGACACAATACTAATTAGCGTGACATTCAAAGAGCCATCAAGCTTGTCATGCGTCCGTCATGAACGCTCAAATATTCAACGCAAACCCAACGGTGTATGTGTCGCGAAAGGCCGCCAGAAGGTCGCGATTCGAAACGGGTCAATCTCTCTGGGTGGATGCGGACGATGACGAAGATGGAAGTGGTAACGACGACGATGTCGAACCGATTGACCAGGACGAGATATTCGGTAATTCTTGTTCAGATAACTACAAAGAACTACGAGATTGACCCGCTGTTTAGAACTACTGAGGTCCATCACAGATCCCGAGCATCCGAACACTTTGGAGGAGCTACGGGTGGTATCAGCTGAGCAAATAAAGGTTGGAGAAAACCACATCGTCGTCGAATTCACTCCGACGGTACCGCACTGCGGCATGTCAACCCTGATTGGTACAGTCAAAACGTTTACCATCTCTGGAACAACACGGGCTTACTACACCCAGGTTTGTGTATCCGAGTCAAGCTATTGCGCAGTCTCCCACCCAGGTTTAAAATCGACATCCGGCTAAAGCCCGGTTCGCATCAGAGCGAACTTTCAGGTGCGCTTTCTCGTACGAACAACACCATTACATTGGAGATTTATGCTCTACTCGCCTAGTGAATAAGCAGCTCAACGACAAGGAACGAGTCGCAGCTGCACTTGAGAACCCCGCCCTTTTGGAAGCTGTTGAAAAGTGTCTCGAGACAGCGCAGTAACCTAGCATGGCATAGTGTATACACCACATTGGTATGGTTGTCCATCTCTCTTATACAATCACTCTTGTAAGTCATTGTGTTGTCTATTGGTCCGATGGTTGACATCTACGCCGGTGGAGGTAAAAGTTACATGTGAGGCATATATGGTACCAGAAACTCGAGCGAATTAGACAAATTCAAGGCGCCAAGCGTGGTATTGACTTGTCGTTGTCAGAGGAGCTTCCCTGGATACTATCCCCTGAAGGGTACAGACCACTGAAGTTAACTGTGGTCAGCGCGGGTGTAAACCTGGTCGTGACCGGCATCGTGAAGTCGTCGTCGTCCTCGAGGTCATGCTCAGGATCAGTTGGACTCGGTGCAGCCCGAGAGACACGGTAGATGAAAGTCACGATCACGAGCAAGTTACAGACGATGACAGAGGAAGCCACCTTGTGCATTATGTGAGACTCCCAGGACTTCATGCACCCATGTGCTGAAATTTTCGTACCTCGACATCGACAGCCATTCCAACGAGGGAGTGTAAATTCCGCAACTGAGACACAGCGCGAAATATAGAGACCATCGTCAAGATGATGCTTGAAGAGAATATCAAAAGAAGCATTCTTCGTTGGTTTGTCGGAAGCTTAATGCTCCATAGCAACCGTATAGGAAAGAAAACGAGGATCGCGTCCGAAACGCAATCAGCTAGAAACCTCTTCAACTTGATGTCGGGTGAGTATCACGCCTACTCACTGGACAACTCATAAATATCAATTGAATGAGGCGACCATTCTGCGGGCATGGTGTAGAACCCAGAGTCCTTGAGCCAGTTTAGATCACGAGTGTCCCACCATACTTTCAAGGTTGCGAATATCAAGGACACCAGAGATATGAAGATGGCGAACGCAGCTACGATGCGTCGCGTATTCTGTGTTGGATGGACAATGCGAGCTACCGAGAATAGTATGCTCAAGCGAACAGCCCTTCAATGAAGATTATAAGGCGCCTTCAGGAATGAACGAATTTCAGAGGCATTCATATGACATACCATACTACAAAAATCCACATCATGACAGAAATAAACAATCCAGCTTCGGAGACCAGCCGTTCTGGTCGTGTACCATGTTGAGATTACTCAAGACTTGGAGTAATCAGATAAGGTACGCACCGCCTTCAAGATACATCCATTCCGAGGTCAAGAATAGGGCAGCAGAAACGCATGCGACCAGCGCACATGCATCTTCCCACCATAGTCGTCGAATGCGCCATCGGAACCACAACCGAAATAGCGACAACAGTATTCCGATGAATTCCAGAATACTAGTGGCGACTACAGATCAGTCACAAAGTGAAATGACAATCGAGGAAAACAAGGCAAATACTTCGTATTTTTTCATTGGTGGATTGAGAAAATTGACAGTCAACGTCCAGCATCATGCAACGAGGTCGGTGAACGTTGCAATCAGCAAGTCCCAGCTTTATAGTCTCACAATCAACTCATGGATGCCGTCATACCGCAACCCTGCAAAAAACGATAGATATGCCAAGGAGGGAAAACCCACTCCCTGGCAGGCACATATAGTCTAAGTACTGAACGTGAATGCCACCTTCCGAGACAGCGGCGCTCAGTGACACTTTGATGTTGGCTTTGATCGGTGGATCGAACGTTCTGCCGTGCCACGGTGACGAATAACATGGGCTTCAACACCGGCATGTACCGATGCTGGCCTCCAGGGTTGCGTATCCCAGTGAGCAATAATCTTCAACCGGGTAGAAAGCCCGATGAGTCATATCAACGCATAAATCTGATAAGAAGGCATCAGGTGCGCCTCGTTTTCCCGCGCAAACAACGCAAGACCCAATGATTCCAAGTTCGTGACCCTCTACTACTTGTCCACGAGACAAGCAACTCGAAGGCACATGAATTACCCCTGACGACCCCACGCTTTTGGAAGCAGTTGAAAGGTGACTTTATGATTCAGTTCGGTATACAGTATACACCACATTGAATTCGCTGTACCATCTCTCCATACGATTGCCACCTTGCAAGACAATGTTGTTCGTTGGTCCAAAATGTTCAAATCTGACAGGGTAAGATCAAAGTTGCATGTGAGAAATACGTTGCACCAAAAGAGATAGCGACAAGGACAAGGGGCAAGGGAAAGAACTCGAATGCATCGGCGAACAGGGTCAAATGGTGATGACTTGTCGTTCTCAGTGGCACGTCCCTGGCTATTATCCCCTGAGCAGGACAGACTACTGCCAAAGTTAAGTGTGGGCACAGGGGAGTGACCCTGGTCGTGTCCGGCGTCATCAAGTCGTCGTCCTCGGAGTCACATTTACGGCCCGAGAGATGCGGTGGATGTGAAGATCACAAGCAGGTTACAGACGATGATGGAGCAAGCTGCTTGGTGCATCGCATTAAACCGGGACTCGACGTGTTAATGCACTAATAAGAAATCATACCTCGGTGTCGGTGGCAAGTCCAACATGAACGCTTGAGCCACGGCACGAAATATAAAGACAATTGTCACAAAGATGTTCGAGGAGAATATTGAAATGATCATCCTTCGCCGGTTTGTGGGAAGCTGGAATAACAACGAGGATCGCGTCCGAAACGCAATCAGCTAAGAAGATCAGCAATTCGATGTCTGATGAATGATGCGACTACTCACTGGATAAATCGTTAATGCATATTAGATTAGGCAACCGATCTGCGGGAGATGTGTAAAAATTGGCCTCCTTGACCTAGGTGTATACCACCACACTTTCAGCACTGTGTATACCAGGGCTACCAGAGAAAAGTAGACCATTGGGGAAAACAGTTTCCTGCCAGTGGGAGGTACATCATACACGTACGTATACTTTCCAGTCAGGGGTGAATCAGTGGGTACCACACAGCGGCGTTGTCATCGAGACTGGCAGTGGCGCACAATGGCACCGTAATGAGTCGACTCTCAGTGATCTGTAAGATCAATCGTTCCGCCAGCTCTTGACCAATATATGCGCTCACTGATTTTGGTCCACCGTGATCAGGGTCAAGTATTCGAGCGATAATTGTCAGGCTCGCCTTTCCAGCGTAAACAAAGCAACCACAGCCTCTGAGTCTAAATTCAAACTTCGATTATCATCAGCCCACGGAAAGTCAACCAGTGCCTCAACGCGGCAAGAGCATCGCAATTCTGCACGGTGTTCCTGAAACGGCTGCCAAGTCTACTCAAACCTAATCCAAACTTACAGGTGGTGACTCGAGTCGGAGCGGAACTGCTTGAAGATCTTCGCATCAAAGGAGGCCTATCCGGAATCGGCCTGCAGGAGAAATATCTGAATGAGATGGATAGGGATGGTGGTGGTAATGATCAGTCCCGGCGTCAGACTCGGAGGCGCAACTCATTGTCCGTCCAGAACAACAGTCCTGAGGTAAGTACTAAATGATGGACTGCGGCCAGGGGAGTGAATCGCCTCGTTGTCAGGGACGGACTCCGATGGCCAGCCCAATCAGAATGCACGAATTTCTCATCCAACTCAATGAGAGGCCGAGACATCGTTGACTCTTGCTCGTTTTTTTCGTCCTATTGGGGTCAGACCCAATGTAGGACGTACAAAACCAGTAGGTAGAAAGGCCCCGCCACCGATCCCCGATTTTGCGAAATTTGCCCCATCTTGCTCGCTTGTGAGACTTTCATAATGGCTCCCACCAAACTGTGCAGAAGCTAATACTTACTCAGAGGCCTAGATCTGATGCCATCTGGAAAGCGGTGCCTGACGAATTAGGTGAAACTTGGAGTCAACTTGAATCTCACAGGGTAATTTAGCTATAAGCCTCCGTCAGAACTTGAAACTAAATTTAGGATCATAGGAGTTGAAAGGATCGAAGTACTTATAATATGGTGCTCTCAACTTTGACCAGCAACTCAAGGTCCGCGTCTTCCAGGCAGACCCTAGAATTATAGATAGGCCCAAGTTCCCCTACGCTGTGAACCACTGTGAACCACTACAGTGTCGATTGTTGTGCATACTCACCGGCAGATACTCACATCAAAAACGTAACGTACACTGATTCTCGATCCGGGCAGGTCGCAAGCCTGTACCACGCCAGCAGACGACGATTGAAGGGCCCATCAGCACGTAGTCCACGTGCATCATAACGGGCCTATACATTAATTACCTGAGTTTCTTTCAGGGCTGCAGCGCGATGATGTCGGAGAAGTGGATCGTGAAGATAATTGGCGAAAATCCATCTGTTTCAAAGACCCGTTGTTAACATTTGCATGGTGCGTCCACCAGCATGGCTCCTGTTGTGACTGCCACATCCTCTGTTTTTATGTATTGTTCTGATACTTGACCCTGATCTTGATGCGGCCATGGAACTGGACCCGCTGACACCGGTTACAAGACTCGCAGAATTTCTGAACCGTCGGTTCATCTTAAAAGCGTAAAGCGTACCCACCGAGAATCGGAGTAAGAAATGAGAATGCAGCCTTCGTGCGGAGTGGTAGTGTCGCCGACTTCGCTTATTGGACGATTGAAAGTCCGTTGTGCAGAAAGCATCGAGATGGATCATCGAATTCGGAGGATGGAAAGCTGTTATTATTCATTATTCCAGACTTACGGTTCGTGGTACTGTGAGGGTTTTTTCACTATCGTCACTGAGACAAGGCGCGGAAGGCGGAAGGGTAAAAACGCCACCGCTGGCCATGCTAGTGAAGACGACTAGATCTATGGTAGTAAGCTGGAGGATAGAACTCTCAGTGCCCAGCGAGTTTGAACTGGGAATGTTCATGTCTGCATTATTTTCCGCATTGAAGCGAAGCAGACGATAGACGAGTATCGAGAAAAACAGAGAGTTACAAACAAACAAAGAACAGGCAACCTGTCCGACGGAGCCAGTCAAATAAAGTATGAGGACATACGACAATATCACATACCTCAACGTCAATCGCCACGATAAAAAGCATTGGAATATCAATTAGTTGGCAGGCGGTTCGTAAAGAGGACATGATGGTGACAAAGATGCTGGTGGAATGTGCTATGATGATCAACCATTGTTGAGAGGACTGCAATTTCATAGATCGCAGAGAGTGGATGGTAAGGCCGATCAATGTAGCGTCGGACAGGACGTCCGCTGTGTACCAAGCTGCGTTACAACACAGCCAACATGCACTGGAAAATGCATACCAATCAATTCAAATATTGCTGCTAGCAATCTTTCCACTGTGTCGGATGGATTCTGAGTCGCGTTCCCGCGGGACGCATGTCTCACGACGAACGATATCGTTAATGAGGACCACATCATGACGAAGATAGCAGCGGCAAGAATCATCGCTCGACGGAGTCTCAGCAGAGGTGACATGATGCGTAGGAGTGAGAGCAGAACACTGAGTCTCACTGACCTGTCCAAAAATTGAATGTTCAGTGTGTTTTAGGGAAAGATAGTAGAGCACGACAGACCAGACCACGATAGGATATATCAGTGCATGTATCCAGAACGCGACCATTAAATCGTTGTCAGCTGGATTTATCCGTCAGATGACGATGGATATGAGAACAGAGAAGCGCACTTGGCTCGAAACGCCAAGAGGAGACGACGCAAACGACGCTGCCGATCAGTGCAACGACCGCGCAGGCGTCCTCCCACCAAAATCTATGCATCGCACAGCGCCGAATTAACCTGTAGGCGGTCAACGCCAACGGTACGGCTGTCAAAGTGCTCGTGAAGACTGTGGTGACCATGCTTAGTGCGGGATGCGCGACTCGATGCTCTCGCTCACTTTTGAGGTTCCTCACGTGAGAGGGAGTTAAGCGGATCGTCATGATGCCCTGTAGTGTGACAACCACCAGCATGCTTCCTTTTCAATGCTAACAAACCCAAGGCCACACATCATGGTACGGTGCCATCCAGTGAAGAAAGAAGAGAAGGGAACGTATGATCGATCAAACCATTGGAGTGCTGATCAAGCGATCATGTCCGACACGTGGGAACTGCGTGGCCAGTTGTTGGCCGGATGGAATTTACATAATTCCACATCCGATGTCCAAATGCCAACAAGTCAGGGGGCCCGGGGAAAATATAATGACCGATCACTTCTCTCGTCAATGGCTGAAGCGCTGACTCACGATGTTTCGGATTCGCAGCCAAAGATGCGGCGGCCAAGTAACGAGCGGATATCTCGGTTGAATGCCAATGCAATGAGTGTGCATCACTACGGCTACAAATGATTGCGAGAATTACAAGTGGACGGGAAAGGAGTGGGCAAAAAGCATGGCTACATGTTCGTGATTGGCTACACAGAAGCTGACTAGTGAATGTGTCAATAATGGGTTTGTAATAAATAGAATAATGTCTTGTACGCGAGAAGCCTATCTCTGCTCTCCCGCCAAAGCGAATGGCCTGAGAAAAGTCAAATGGGTATGAAGAACGAAAGCGGACGATAGAGCGGGCGGCAACTAGTCATCCAACAAAAAGTCCCAATCGATGCCACGACGCATTCCCTCGGGTTTCTTCGACCCGCCAAAGATTCGTTTCAGTCTCTCCTTGCTGATGTTCTCAGGGGCGTTAGTGTGGACATCCCACATTCGGAATGTCACGGTGCCTCGAGTGTGGACAACAACCTCGTCGATGTCCCAGTGGTCGCAGCTATCCTCGTTGATGCGAACGTTCGCCATTATGCGATTCGCAAAACCAGCAGAGTAGATGACCCGACGGGAATGATGGATATGACCTCGGAAGTCCGAGGGAAGCCACACCGTCATATCGGACGTGTCCGCCCGAATCTCCAAGTAGAATTTGCACCGAGGTACAGGTCGGCACTGGTCACTTGCCATGAGATCTCGGCTGGAAATACCCGAATCAGAAAAGAAGACTCACGACTTTCAACTTTACGGGTGCGTTAGCAGCACCGATGAACATGTTTAAACGATGATCCACCGGTTGCTGTCTGGCGCGGTAGTGTGGCAAAGCCAGAGATATGTCTGTGTATTTTTTTGTCTCCATGATGAAGTCCCAGTCGCTGGAAGGGCGATAATGGATTTTGTGCGTGCCATGGGGTTCCATGAGCTGCGAGATCCCAGTTCAGTCTAGCGCCGCGGACACGTCGTCGCAAGACACTCACCAACACCCCGAGCTTTTCACTCAACGATACGCTCTGTCGATGGGATTGAGTTCAACTGGAACCATCGAGACGCGTGCATCGGATGTGACTAACCTCTGCGGACGAGCACAAGCTCGCCATGATGGTTTCCTCCGAAAGCGAGAAAAATGGAGCGAACGCGCGGAGGCACAACAGAATGAGCCGAGTTCAAAAAACGGGGTGCAGGTAGGGCAAAGCATGGGGGTTTTATCTAGACCATATAAGCGATTGGCAGCGGTCTTCTCCCCTTGTACCTAAAAAGGTAGGTGTTGTCGGCCATGTGGTCACTGGAAACAAAAGCGACTCTCGGCAACGAACTCCGTTTCGTCACGGAGCTAAATAAAAAACAGTCCGCTCAGCTTTCAGAATTTGATCGTCAGGCAACGTTTTTGTACTTGCACTCGGACAATGGCTCAGTTGCCCCCTGCGCCCCTGCGACAGGCCGTCCAGCCAAGACAAGCCATGTACATTTTACAGTGTCAGACGTTTATTTACAATGGCAGTACTACAACAACATCGGAGTCAAGCGAGTTACGGCAAGCGAGCCAGCGCCGCGCGGACATGGAAAGCAAGCACGCTACGTGGCGCGCCGACGGAAGATCCGGCGCACATGGCTACCCACGCGCGAGCGAATCTTCCCACAGACATCGTCCTCCATCGACGGCATCAAACGCAGTTCAATGTTCCCCTGTGCATGGATATACACCTCGTCGTCGTCATCCAGGACGGAGGCGTCAAGTCGTATGAGGCCACGCCGCATGCGCTCCCTGAACGCACGGCAGTAGCGAGCCTGGCTTTTTTGGCAAAAGCCGTCATTGTTCTTGACATTGACAACCCCCCGAAACAGCGACGGTAACGTCACCTTCACGTTGGCCTCACGTGCAAATACGCATAGGCGGAAGATGTGGGTCTGAGCACCGGGAAGTCGATACTAGAATTGAAAACGCGTTCCCATATCAGCAACCGATCCCTCCGAACAGAAAGGAGGGTGGGTATCAACTCACCACTGTGGCACTGATCGGACCGGAAAGGCTGGACAAATAGATAGCCGATTTCGCAAACGGAGGCGCGTCACACGGCAATGGTGCGTGCAACACTAGCTTTGCCTTGATGCGCTGTCGCGACGAGCTTGACTGAAAGACATACTGATCACCGAACACAGCTTCCTGTTTTCGAGGAACGAACTGCTCAATGATAGTTTCCACTTTCTTCTCCTGAAACCGAGGGTAAGTAGTTGACCCACCACGTGCGCACACTCGGCAACAAACCTCTAATGTAGAATCTTGCCCCGAGAACGTGCTTAAATTACTAAGGAGCTGGGTAAAACCGGAATCAGTCAAACTCAACACACACTCTAGGTCGGTGCTCACTGAAAGCGTTTGCGAGATCCTGCTCATACTGTAGAACGAAATGGGTTTACTGATGGGTCCCCCGACCCGACACCGGGTTAAATACTCCCTTCGCCACTCGCCAAAGCGTCATAGTGGTGCCCGGAGGAACAATGCAAATGTGCGCTCGCCCGAACGTGGTACAATTGGGTCGGTGGATGGACATTTGCTTACGCGGGCCACAGCGCCCCGGTGGATTACCAAAGCAAAGCAGACAATGCAAATCGGGAGTCGCCTACTGCTTCCTTTCAGTTGCCAAAATGACAGCTGTGGTCATGAAATGGCAGGGCCGATATTTCAACCACGGGTTCAGATTGGGAATTGCCGAGCAACTTCTCGAGTGGTGAAAACCACTGGTGTATTCTGGTGTCAGACATTGCCAAACAAAACTCACATGAGTTCGCTCGTTTACTCACTGCATCAGCTTCATTCTGATCGCAGCCACTACACAATGACAGTGGCGCATGACATAGATGCGCCACAATACGTTCATGATGTGGAGTGGACGGACACCCGGTTTAACCAAAGATATACTTTATGGTGTCTTCGGCTACTCCGTCCCGAGGGACATCACCTGATTTGCACAATTGGATTTCCTCTGGCGCGCTTCCTTCACGAGTCTGCGAAATTCTTCTTTGTGTGAAACCTTGAAGGCTTGCTCAGCAGAGTTCCTGAGGTGCGGAAACCAAACTCACTTCGTGGGCGGAAGAGTCCTCGACTACGTATTTCGGCCCATTCCGGCCCTCCTCCCATGATTTCAACTCGGCCCGCAACTCGGCAGGGGTTTTGCGACAAGTAGTCTTGTCCAAATTTGCGTTGTACATCATAACCCATCTACCAGGGCCCAGGGGAGTTCAGTTTCTGACGAGGCACCCGGAAGCAAAAACTACCTTCTGTGCCTGGCAATCCGTGCTCTTCGATCTCCACTGACAGGGAGTTGTTGGGATGTCAAGAGTTCCTTGAGGGCCTTATCCTTGAGGACGTCATACGAGACCTTTGGCAACCGTTCCATGGCATCATCTACATCACTTCATGTCAGAAGCCAAGATTGAGTCTCAGCTCAAAGATCAAGGACCATCAATCACCTGCTATCCTTTTCTTTCCCCTTGTTCGACTTGCCCCCAAGAAGTTTTGCCCACTGGTTCTTTACATTTGGATTCGAGGTGTTGTTTACTTTTGAGGGCGGTTTCCGACCGCAATCTGGTCCGTCCATGTGGTTGTTGATCACCTGGAATTCTACGGACACTCGGCATACAGGGCACAGTACCATCGAATCGGCTTAACTGACTATCAGACATGGACCGAGACGAGAAGCAGGCATGGGGCACGCACGTTGCAGGGTGACGAGCTCATCCTCTGTCGGGTCAGAAGACGGCTCCACGTTCGACCGCTTCCGGGAGACTTTCCTCGCACTTTTGGCTTGGAGCGGCGACGAGTACGCAATCTCGCTCGATTCGTTCGCGTTGGAGGGCCCCGCTAAACACACAACGCCAGAGTCCGAGCTCTGGGAGACTTCGGCGTGCCTGCGTTTCCGCCCGTTCTTCACGGGCGTCTGAAACTGGCGCGGCGTCTGATCGTTGGCCGAGTTTCGCCCCTCTCGAGAAAGACGAAGAACGTTCGATCTGTGGGGTGGAAGGTCTCGCAGCCGACCTAGAGAGACGAAGACGATTCGCGCACCTTGCTGCCTTCCAAGCCGAGACGGCCTCCTCGAGAGCTGGGTTCGCTCTGAAGTGCGCTTCCGTTGTGGATTTCCGACAGCTGGGGCATTCCTGTTCTCTCAAGATGTGTTCTCGTATGCACTACCAGAGAAACGCCCCTTCAGCGTAGTCGCGTTGGAAGAAATTTCGCCGTTGCGCACCAAAGAACAGAAGCAGTGGCCACATGCAAGCGATATGGGTGCGTCGAAAAATTCACCACATATTGAGCATCGAAGGCTTGAGTCCAGTTGACGTAGGTCATTCTCGGTAAAGTCTGTCGGGTCAGGTATGTCCTGTGCGAGGAGTTGTTGTACATTGTTCGTGCGCATAACAAGAAGGGCGCGTTTTGTGACGGCGTGACAAGACGCGTTGTGTCACAGAACCCAGAATGAAATGATACGGATGCGATGGTATGGTACAACTTGAACATGTCTTGGACTACACAAAGTGTTCATACATTCCCCTCAAAATCGTACTGTTCTCGCATATCTTCCGTCACGGCAGCCCCACGGAGCAAGGGATCCAGGGAAGCCAGTTCATCCTTGATGCCGTTCCGCGCAACCGCATCAAGTTCTTTCAATAGAGTGGACGTGATTTTCTGTGGGGGTGTCACTATCTGGGTCAGCAAGACAGTCGTCGTCGAACTCACTTTGAATTTTGTATCTACTTTCAACAAGGTGTCACCCAACCCCGCCGTCCAGTTTGAAGGCGGGCTGCCGAGGCCAGGTGCATAACTCTGGCTGGAAACTGGTGCATTCGCAATGCCCCACAGACTTCCGTCACTCTCTTCCAAGGGTCTCGGATTCGCATCATGATGTGAGAACAGATATGACACTCCTGGATGCGGGGCTAACAGTCCCAGAGGCCCCATCATATGTTGACCAGAGTTCGAGAACGCAGAGGGGCCGAGAATGCGAGAGATCTTATTGTACACCTCGGAGAGCACGTCGAGAAGAGAAAGTAGTGTCTGGTGGTAATCCAGGGGAAAGGGCTACGGGGCGTCAAGTCGGGGGTGGATCGCACACCAAGAGGCCTGACGTACTATGTGGGGTGAAACCAGGTAGGAAGTTTCTGACCCGTCCGAGTACGGCGCGGTGTATTCAGCAAAGCCGCCAGCAGCCTGTCGTTTCCCCACCTTGGACCGGAACAACCGCTAGAGCCATAGGTCACAAGGATGCTGTGGTGATGACGTAGAGATACCATACATATTTCGGTTTATCTGGCTCTTCTTTGGCTTGGTCATATTCGTTCATGGTGTTGAGAAGACCGCGGAGGTAGTCTTGTGCTTGGGGAATATCCAGCACGTTGGAAAGAGACATGGCCAGGACGGCAAAGCGATGTGTTCTAGCGTGGTTCCCGAGCTACGGTCAAAGAACAGCAAGGGTCATGCGCACCGTTTCTTCATGGCAATGTTACTGAAGACCCTATCAAGTTCGCCACGGGACATCATGATCGTATGAAACCAGTGACACCGGCTGGACCCGCAAATTCAGCACGGGACGATTGCTCAAATGCGGAGGCCGACGCACCCTTCGTGCACGTTTCGCATGTAGGTAAGAGTGATTATTCGTTTCTGGATGAGGTCGCGGAGATATTCGACTGAGGTGCCTTGGGCGATGACTGGCGTGCCGTTGGAGACCATGGTCGCGGTGGACGACAGGGTGTCCGAGTGGACTGACTGGCCATCCCACTCTCTTCCCGGGGTGACGGTTGCGGTGGGTGTTTGGACCGTTGCGCCGGTCGCGACGGAGATGGTGCCCGTCGTCGGTGCGGCGGGTGCGCTGGTCGGGGGTTTGAAAGAAGAGAGCAAATTTTGTGCTGAGCTCTTCCTGCGCATGGCTGGTCGTGCGAGTTCTGACATGGGCGGGTTCACGGTAACGAGGAAACCCTGAGCCATGATGGCGCGTCGGTCGCGAGTGGGCCACCGCCAACAGCGATAATCCTAATTCGGTCGCTATCAGTTTCTCTTCTCACTCACAGATCAGTCGATACGATGGACCCCAATGCAATCGCAAAGCAATTCACTGACTTTTACTACGCCAAATTCGACAGCGATCGCGCTCAGCTGGCTCCACTATACGTACGTTCACCCAACCGAACCAACGGGATCACCCTCATCTGATCGCGGTCGCAGCGCCCAGGGTCCATGCTCACGTTCGAGCAGACACAGATATTAGGCTTACAGGCGATAATCGAGAAACTCACCGTACCTCTTCGCTTTCTTGCGGCCGTCATTCCTGCTGATCGCACTCTAGTCACTACCTTTCAACAAGGTTCAACACAAGGTCACGACCATCGATACTCAGCCCTCCATAGCCTCTGGTGCACTCATCGTCAGCGTGACCGGCTACCTGTTGGTATGTCCCCTCCATTCGCCGTGCCTTTGTCCCAGCTCACGCGATGCAGGTCGACGATGAGGCCAATCCACTCAGCTTCAGTCAAGTATTCCAGCTGGTCAACGATGGCACTACTTATTATGTGTATGCACTTCGACCGACTACCTGCATACCCTGACCAACAGGTTTTTTTTTTCAGTCACAATGACATCTTCCGCCTCAACGTCGGTTAATTTTTCCTGATAGTTACATTAGAACAGAGTGAAGAGAATCGTGTGTCTGTAGCTTAATCATTTGACTGCAAGTTCGAAGATCTGTGCCAGCTCCTAACTTGCGTTACAAACTCCAAGTGATCGCATAAATCCCCCCCATCCGAACGTCACTGGCATAGTTCATTCCAGTAACCTATAGAAGCCGGACATCGAGCCACCAATGACAAGAAAACAGAACAAGGGACACTCACTCGGTACCACCTGGCTTTCCTGAATAAATGCTTCAAACGGAGCCTCAGCCATGACCACAGCAAAACCACTTGGCAACGGCAGAATCAGCAAGCAGGAAAGATCTGTATTCAACGACGCACGCATTCAAGTGGAAGTTTGTATGACTGCGAAAACATTCGTCTCAGCGATAAAGTTATCACCACAAACATGACTTGCCAATGTATGAACCACGGGCCCGGATTATCGGTAACGAAGCGGATCGTGACGTTGTCCGAATTTGCTTGGAACCCGATGGAAACAGTGTCCCTCCTGACCGGGTTCACAAAGTTGAAGCTCTCGCTTCCAGGAGCTCTGACGACATCGAACGTGTGCTATGGCACGGTCAATACAAGGCCCTGGAGCGTACGGTCACAATGACTCACGCCGTGAAGATGAAGAGCATGCTGTCGAGTAACATCTTTGTCATTGAGGTCAAAAGAGCGTGATAAGCACTTACAGGTCCGCCGACTGCACCATCCTTTGTGAGCTCGGTTGCCGGAACGCTTATCTCGATCACCCTGCCGTGTGGGAGACCATAGACACTACCATTTGGGAGCAACTGTGACGGGTGCCGAGAACCACTCAGAATCTGTAAGAGCACGGGAAATGGTGGGTCCACGTAGGACACTCCGTTGATCGTGAACCTATTGCCGTTTAACCCAGGAACGAGATTGATGTTCACATCTGCTTTCCCTGGCTCAGAAATACCAGGTGCGCCGGGCGCAATCAAGGGGCGAACGATCCTCTCTTCATACGGAAGCACGTATGGCCCGTGTTCCGTCGTCGGCTCTCGCTCTGGCGCACCGCGATACCTCAGAATGGCAGAGTTCTTCCCGCCTTCGAACGTTTGGCTAGGATCGTTCGGCAGCGCACGGATCCAATAGTTGTCCGACGTTTGGTTGGCAATGACCACCACCGAATAGCGCTGGCCTGCCAAGACTGGCAACGAATCGACGACTAGCGGTTCTGTCGTGACACCGTCCGTTTCGATGACCATCATCGTATGCCCATCGATGGTGAAGTTGAACCACGGCTCGCACGAAGCCCCGATAATGCGGAAGCGATATCTTTTACCGTGCTCGACGTTGACGACAGTGAGCGGGGACTTTGGTCCGCCAGTATACCGTCCACGGCCATTTATCAGTATGGAGTTCGCTACATACGGAGGTCGGTGCGTTCGCATTTGCGGAGTGGGCACATGATACCTGTGAGAAAGTCAGCCGCTAGAGCGAGCGAAAGCTTCGCATTGCGCACCAGTCGGCAAGAGTGATGACAGTGTTCTCTGGTGAGTCGGTGAGCGTCGTATTCGATTATTTTGCGAACAAGTTTCTTACCATCATCAACGTCATAAAGATGTTTGTGCGGGTCCTCAGGATCATATATCACCAGTGGTCCTCTGAGGCCATCACAGTACTGAGACGAGAGATGCGAGTGATACCAATATGTCCCTGTTTGATTTTGTGCATTGAATTGGTGCAAAAAGCTTTTGTTGGGCTT